>BPTQ01000007.1:160008386-160091252 GCA_019973895.1 Chrysanthemum seticuspe | reverse complement strand
ATTCTCACGGGGAACCGACATTATCTATCGACTTTCTCTTAGAGATTGTTGATATTGAAGAAGGAGACCCTCTCCCTAGTCTCCGTTATAGGATCCAAATATGCACAAATTGAGTCTAGAGCCACGAGATCATCAATAAATCTCATTAGGACACTTTCAATGAAGACTCTCTGTTTCACACAATGTGGAAAGAGAGATTATATCTTGAGTCCTACGCATTATCCTTGTGGTTTTGCCTGAACATCGGAGTGATATGTGAAAATATTCACAATGAAGATGGAAAACCTTCTGGAGCCAACATCACACAAGCTCCTGGTAGGTGGCATGTGAGATCTATTATATAGATCAACCATGTGACAACTGAACAGAAACAATGGGGCGATTCAATCTCTTGAATCAATCCTGGTTCAGGTTATGGATTGACGGATACCTTTGAAAAACCGGTCTTTGTGCTTAACAACTCTTTTCTTTAGCACATCGACCGTGTACTCATTTTTCAAACCAAAAGGTGTTTTTTTTTATTGATAATTGATCTTCAATAAAACCTTCATTGTATTGCAAAAACAATTTCTATTGAGCAACACACGATTGTTTTTCAAATCTCTTTTCATCAATTAGTGGACTTAAAATTCGCTGGTTCACTCACTCCGTGTTGTCTTCTTTGAGATGTTCCGGTTTGAGAACAGCTAGAGCAGCTGCGAAACCCTGTCAAGGAAATTCTTCGAAATTATACCTGATCACAGGCAGTACATGTACTGATCAACGGGGAACCGTGGGCCGTGTACCTCAATTCAACGAAAGTGATCAAAGACACTTTCGTGCGATTTATTGCTAACTGTTGTATACAGGTACGCCCGATGTTTGCAGCTGATCAGAATGAAGCGGTCAATCCATAGCCGCATGCTCACTTAACACATTCAACTCAAAAGAAATCATGATTAGTGCATCAATGACTCTGATATTTTCACTTCATGCTTCTGCTACGCTGCTGCCAATATCTTGAATCAACGAAAGCTTCCGCTACTCTGATGAGAAGATATCATGATCCAGAATGTGAGCATGTCGGTCCTAAAGTCACAACATCACATAATACTAACACCACAATGGATGTCTTAGAGATTTTTTTTAGCTGATGATCTCAAAAGCTGGCTCATAATTATTATCACGTGGATCAGTAAAAGAACTCCACTTGGAGTAACCAAACATGCAATGTGAAGAATCAATGACTACGAGCTTAGGAGCAAAGTACTACATCAAGAATGCAAGAACAATTGTTAATGTAATATCTATTTGTATTCAATGTAATTTTGGTACATGATTGAGGTGACCTCCCTTAGGGGGAGATTGTTAGGAATTAGAAATTCCAGGTATTAAAGAGTCGGTCACCTCAAGCATATGTAATCGTTAGGAAGCTCGTAGTCGTAGTTCTTTTTAGTTAAGTAGTATTTAGTTAAGTAACACCGTGGAGGACGGACGGGTCTTTACCCACTGTATGCCTAATCCACAGCCCGAGGTGTGGCGATTTATGTAAGACTATAAATACTCTCTACCTCCCAAGGTAGAGAGTTGGAGCTCATAATAATATCTTTCACTTTCTCTCACTAAGTTCCCTAAACCTCTAACTTTCTCTCTCTAGAACTCCATTCATACGCCACTTTGTGTTATGGTTTGATGTGTATGTGAAAACTAATATCTTACAAAATCAATGCACTTCTCGTCTAAAACTTTCATGAACCGAAAATGCCTAATATTCAAGTACATTATAATTTAACTGATGACCCAACTTAAGTTGGACTTGGCCCATTGTTCTTTTTCTTTTCCTTGGCTCGTCCAACCCAAAACCTACATAGCCTCCCCGTTTTTTTTTCTTTCCTTCTACCCTACGCTCCAAAATCTGCTATCACCTAAAACCCTAATTCATCTAGACACAAAGTGACGGCTCAACACTTGTCTTCTCCATTTTTATCTCTGTCGACAACAAGGAGGATCAAGGGAGGTTCGCAAGGTGTTTTCAAAAAGCTGTAGACGTGGGTGTAGATCGTGTTCTATTTGGTTCGAAGGTGAGGCTACCTGGGTGGTTCTGTCGTGAGGTTCTAAGCCAAGGAGGCTGTTTTGGGTCGGCTTGTCGTGGGTCTTTTGACGTGATTGCTGCAGCTGTCGTGGAGTTCAAAACCCTTGGCTTCTCATTGTACCTCCATGCACACTACGAGGGTATGATATTATATTTCCATCTCTTTTGCTCCCTGTTTTTCTTTGACTTTGTCGTGGGGTCTAATCCAAAGGAATGTATGATATATTGGTAAAATATTTATAAACGATGTATTGTTGGCATGCATCATAAAAGAAACCACATAAAATAATAAGGCTTGGCTCATGAGATCATAACCAAAAGAAAATTATACCTGTTTTGTCTCGCATGTCTATAACTGGTGGGAGGTCATGACACTTAGTCTCATTATGAGATGAACCTTAAATACTAAATTGTAATGAACAGTAATAAGACATATATACATTCATGACCAGACATAAAAGTCATCATATGAAGTGATTTTTGTGCATAACGTGTAATCTGAAAGCTTTAGCAATATAAGTTCATAGCGTGTGTAATGGGTGAGAAAGCTTGGTTCAAGTCGATATAATTTGTATCTTAAAACTTTATACGAATGCATGAGGGAGTGTGTTATAATCTGTATAAGGGTGACGAGTATGGTTCCGTTTAGAAAAGAGTTTTCACTTGGTTTATGGGGGTATGTTCGAGGGTCATCGCGGAATTATCGAGTGAGTTATACGGTACATAAAAAGGGTGTCGGGAAGATGATTCGGGGGGTAATCTTTAGGTGTGTTTCGCGAGTCGTGTTGGTAAGTCTGTTGGACCGCGAGCAAAGGTAAAGATGGCATGTAGAAAAGGAAATCAAATGTGAAAATGAAATGCTCCAATATTAAGACTCGTTATAAAATGGTTGCATGTGTAAAATATTTAATAGTTTCACTTTTAACCCTCATCTTTAATAGCTTGTCACATGCAAACCTTGATCTATTATGAATTCACACTTTACACCTTAGACTATAATAATAATATTATAGAGTTTTGTTATATTTAGTTACTTGTCGCAATAAACCCTGAACTTTGATAAGTTACACTTTTGACGCTAAATTATATTTAACTCTAAATTGACTAATTAAGGATATGAACCTTAAAGCTACTAATTTAGGAAACTTACTAAATATGAAAATTACTTAATTTGGAAAGGTACTAAATTGGGAAACTTACTAAAAGCGGAAACCTGCTAAAAATGGAAAGCCGTCTAAAATGTATAATCTGATATTAATAAGCGTTATCTAATTCATAGGTTTCGGACTGCGGGATTGATTCATCGTGTGACCTTACTTTCCTATTTTGCCCGCTTCGAATAAGGTACAGATATTCTGACCTTGTCTCTAAGGTTTCTCATGATTCGTTTACATCTTTCGATATTAGCTTTGAACCGTTATATTTTGCTCTGAGCCTTCTTATTAGGGCTTCCCTATAACTTTGCTATGCTCCATTTGATTGGATCTCCTATGTGAACTGTTTGATATGAACCTCTGATATGAACTTATGATATGGACTTTGATATGAATCTTTGTTATGAACCCTTATGATATGATTATGCTTTGACCATTCAGTTTGATACCCGAGCCAAATATGTTTCCCTAGCCATGAAGGTAACATGGCCGTGTCATTGATGCACCAATGGCATGACTCTAGTGTGGTTGAGTGATGTTCCACACCGTCCCTTTCTGTTATATGATTATGCGCGCTCAAGATATATATTGTATGGCCACTTCTGTTCTGCAGGGGCGTATGGATGCATCCTAGATTTGTTCTGTATCTGATATGTTATGCTATGATATTATTTGTCTGGTGAATGATGTCGTGTGCAATACGCGTCTTCACAGTCTGGGAGCTAGCTACTCCATTGGTTACTGAGGTCTCCCCTCCTATTATATATGGTATTCCGAGGTCACCCCTCCGAATACAATGGCTACTTATGATATGATATGATATGATATGTTTCTGGGCTCGTGGTAGATTTCTGACAACCCTTACACTTTTGATACGCCTATACTGTACTTTCTGTATTTCCCCAACGCACCATATTCTGTGTTAATTGTCCATTACTCAATCCCTTATATGACTCACTCTACTACCAAGATATATACATTCCATTGCATTGATCTGTCACACTTTCATTCCGTTACTTCAGACTATGGTTCCATTCACGTACCGGGTTATTACATGATTATTGAAATTGTTTATGCTTTTACATATTTATGTGACTACCGGTTACCATGCTACGATATGATTAATATGTTTATATGTGGTTCACATGTTGTCATCTGATTATATGTTATCTTACCGTTATGTGACCTCTTTGATCTGTGTGGTGACTATGCTAGTGTGTAATCGATTGTCTTGTAGGTTTATTATGTATACTTCGTTCAGTTAATCTCTTGAACTTTGACTATCCGTTAGTATCCCTATCTGCCTATGGTTGACCTGCCATGTTTAAATTTCTGCTTATACTATTGTTGATTGGGTAAATGGTTCAACTTATGACGTCTGGCTTGTTAACTTGTTTAATTGCCTTGCTATGTCCCTAGTTCATTTAATTATAGTGTTCATACTGTATTCCTACTTGTTACGTGTGACTGCCATGTTTTGACCGCTGTTATGATACTGGTTATGTTTTCAACTAAGGGTTTCTGTCCTGTTTGATTGTCATGCTCACTTACTAATTAACTGCTTCCGCTTGCCTTTAGATTTTTGTATGTGCTTGTATTTGTGTCATTGATGCTTTGCTTTGCTTCGTTCTCCGTGTTATGTGTTCTTTGGATATCTGTATAATTGTGTTCTGCAGGATCCTCATTGACTCATTGCCCATCATTTCGCTGCGACTTTGTTATCAGTTTCATTATTCCATTTGGCATTTCTGATTTTATTTAGCTTTCATTTTGTTATATCTGTTCACTGGGCTTTTTAAGCTCAGCTGCATTTCTTTTCCTGCGGCAGGTTTTCGGTTGGAAGATGGGCTTTGATGGGCTGAGAGTTGGATTATCTGAGTGGACTGACCCTAGTTACCTTATCATTTTGGACTTATTTTTGAAGAGCGATTGTCTCGATATCTCATTTCTTTTTATTGACATTTTGGGTTTTGTATTTTGTTTGTAAGTCATCCGTGTATATGACTTGACAATTTACTTTATAAGGCTTCCGTTTGTAAATTTTTTTAATTGTATGTTCTGATATGACACCAGAATGTAACACTTCCACCCTTGCCGGGTTGGGGTGTTACAAAGTCGATAGATTATGTAGGGTTCCCAGTTAGAATGAAACAAGTCCTTTTAAGAGGAATTGAGTGGCTAGAAGGTTTAGTGCAGTGCGTCACTGGGTCTATGAAGTGTTTGTCTTCAATACCAGTGTCATCTTAGTGACAACCAGTAGCAGATGAATTGAACCCGGTTTCTGCCCTAAGGTTGAATATGGAGGGCTATTTCTTTTCATCATTTTTTTTACATTTCTTTTTAATTCTTCAACCCCTTCTTTCTCCTTTCTCACATTACTCTTTTTTTCAATCATACCTAAGGACTTCTAATACTAACTATAGGTGGTGTCCTTGGGTAGATCCCTCCGGCTCTGGCGGATCATAGGACGGATTTACCTATCCTTAGTCACCTTATAACTCCATGACTTTCCCATGTTGCTATAAAACCATTTTTCTTGAAAATCTCTCAAAGTGTTTATGATGGAAAACATGTTTGGAACATTATGAGAGTTTTATATTTTCAGAAACACTCCCCCTTCACATGTGCTTATAAGTTTTGACAGAAATCTGCACATAGAGGGTAGAGTTCGAACTTTTTGAATTGATCGACTTTAAATGAACAAGACCGATTCGAGACACGTTTACATCACTAGAGAACTAGCTTGAAATTATTACCCGTCCTGGTCAAATCCATAGAAAGTTTCTCGAGATGGTACATGATTCCTCGTCAATTCAATGGTTGCATCTGAGTCGAGCTCATTTTGAGATTCAAACAACGATCATTAAACTTTTTGATCACATTTTAATCACGTCTCCTCCCCCTCAAAAATAGCATATTCGTTATATTTTTGATATCAACGGATTAAACAACATTTTAGAAATTTGTGGGGAGACAAACGGATTTGATTTAAGCAAGAGTTTGGAACATTTTTGTTTTATACTTCCCCTTTAATAAAGCATAATCAATTAAAGAATTTTAGAGGGAGTTATCTTGAGCACAAAATATTTTGAAAGATTTTGAAAATCTTTTTTGAATAATCTTGAAAAAGGTGCTCAAGATGATGATGATTTCTCACCAGTTTAAATGTAGTGCACTGAAGCGTACACTTGATTTTTTCTTTAAAAACACGAGTTTTGATTTGAAAATAATCAAAAGTCATCATTTTTATCCGGGTTTCGTACTGAAGTATATGAAAGCCATCATTTGAAGAAATTTTTGAGAAACGACATGTTTTAGAAAACATTTAAAGAACTCTCGCTCAAGCATCTGTACATGTCCGTATCATTGTTAAATGAAATTTCTAGAAACGTACATAATATCGATTATACGAGAGACATGTCGTGAGAAGAATATTTTTGGATTTTTGATTTTATATTGTTTTTGTATTTTTTGAAAGTTTTATATTTTTATATTTTGCTTTTGTTGGTTTTATAAAAGAAATGGAAAATCAAGGATAGAAGATAGAAAGAATGAAGAGGAAGATTTTACAGAATTGGAACCCTCTGATGAGCTGGGTTATGAGATATTTGATTCACCTGCAACCAAAGACGAAGAGATTTCACAAATAATAGTGTTAGAAGTATTTGATTCCTCACTCTGAGGGTGTTCACTATCAACGATTGTAATGGTTTCTACTTCCTTATCCTGATGATTGTCACTATTATCTGTGTTGGTGCAAGTATCAAAAATCTTTCCTGTGGGAATCCATCTAAGACCTACTTTGTTGAAAACTTTTCTCGTGGGTATCCACCTAAGGTAAGATCTAGGAGTTGTTTTCTTTTCAGATGCAGCGGAAGACTCATTTATAGAAAAACTACGTCCTGAAGAGATCCACCTATTAGGTTTCCTTTTGATGTTCATCTTGTCAACGGGTTTGTTTTAGTTTGGATTCTTAGGGGATTGTACCTTGGCATCACATTTTTGACATGTAGGACAGACATATTCAACATTCGTGTCTAAAACGGCAACTTTAACTTTGTCACTACAGTCATTTGGCAAATGATTCTTGTTCGAAAAAGACTTAGGATTTCTAGTGTATTCTACGTTTCTAGCATTTTCTTTTGCGCAACTACTCTTAGATGTAGGCCAATCCCTAGTCTTTTGTTGAGTGGTCTTAGGTAATGGTTTACAACTACTAGTACTGCCTTGAAATCTTGTAGAATTCATCACCCTAGATGTTGCACCTAGAATTCCGTCTTTTCGAGTCTGTGCCTTTTTCCTAGCTTCTTCTAGATAGTGATTGTTGACCATGTCGTTAGAATCAACATATTCTTTAACTGGATTTTTGGTCACATTACGTGTACTAGTCTTAGAAATGCCAGGTGTAAACACATTTTCTTTATAAAAAACAGGTTTTTCAAAACCTTTGATAATTCTCTTTTTAATAGGCAAAGTCTGTGGAGTGACTGTTTTTGACATATCATTTTTCTCATTGACTTTTGGAGGAAACTGATAAATAGACATTTTTGGTTTGAAAACCGGTTTGGGAACATTTGTTTTCTCCTTAGTCAATGGTTTTTCAAACTTAGTATCCACAGCCTTCCTGTTGGGAATAATCCGTTACCACGGATAGTAGTGGTTTACACTGCTTGGTTTAACACTAGCAGTGGAAACATATTCCCACTGCAAGTTATTTATTACCACTGCTATTAGTTTATGATATGGTTAAACGCGTATTGATAAGTATAGAATAGATTTCGTGTATATTCTATTATGTTAGCTATATACTTATCTTGTAAAGGACTCCTTGTAGTATAAAAGGAGATCCTAGGTCATTGTCTTAGGTACGTATTACTTTACAATATTACCTACGAAAGCTTCAAGGTGTAACCCTAGTGATACCAAGATCACTCGTATTATTTCATTAATAATATTGGAGCTTAAGTTTTGTGTTAACTTGTGTTTACTCTCATACATCATATAATTCGTCTTCTAAGTATTACTTAAGTAAATTCCGCTTGCTTGATAATATTATACAAAATATCATTGACAGAAGGAGAGTGTCTTAGATCCAACAAGTGGTATCAGAGCAAGGTTCTGATATTTTGTTTTAGAAGATCCAAAGAATTAGCTTGACTCACTCTCTTAAGACAATGGAGATGGAAAACAATCAATCAAACTCTTCTTCTACACCCAGACTCCCTAAGCTTAAGCTTAATGAGTTTGAGATGTGGAGGATACTGATTGAGCAATACTTCCTCATACAGGACTATGCTCTATGAGAGATCATTCAACTTGGTGATTCTTTCAAATCTGTGACCACTACTTCAAAAGTTGGTGACACAGATGTTGTGAAAGTTTCTGTGCCTGAATCAAATTCTGAAAAAGCTCAAAAGAAGAATGATCTTAAAGCTAGAAGTCTATTGCTGATGACTCTTCCTAGAGACCAGATTATTGCATTCAGCAAATTCAAGACTGCTAAAGAACTGTTTGAAGAGATTTGCTCAGTGTTTGGTGGTAATGATGCAACAAAGAAGACTCAGAAGACATTGTTAAAGCAAAGTTATGAAAACTTCTCTGCTTCAAGCAATGACTCACTTGATAGCATTTTTACCAAACTTCAGAAGATTGTTACACAACTAACTGTGTTTGGCATTGAGGTAGAAAAGGAAGACCTCAATTTGAAGTTTCTAAGAAGTTTGCCTTCAGAGTTTCAAACCAATGTTACTGTATGGGAAAACAAAACAGACATTGAAACAATGAAGCTCAATGATCTTTACAACAACTTCAAACTTATTGAGCAAAGGTTGAAGAAGGTAGGGAAACTTGTTACAAGCTCTAGTAGCTTGGCATTGTTGTCAAATTCTGTTAACAGTGATGATTCTGAAGATGAAAGTGATGATGATATTGCCACTGTAGGTTCTAAAGTTTCCACTGGTAATGTTAATGTTACCACTGCAGGTTCCAAAAAGAAGGTTGCTAGTATTGGAGATCCTACCTTTTATGCTTTTATCTCCACATAAGTTGATGGCTCTGTCTTAACTCATGAAGACATAGAGCAAATTGATGAAGATGACTTGGAGGAGATGGATATAAAATGACAGATAGCTCTTCTTAGCATGAGGGCTAAGAAATTCTACAAGAAGACTGGCAAGCCTATTCACATTAATGGTGATGATACAGCAGGTTTTGATAAGAAGAAAGTGGAGTGCTTTAACTGCCACAAGTTTGGACATTTTGCTAGAGAATGTAGAAGACCAAAGACCAAGGACAACAGGTCTACATGGTACAAGCAAAAGAAGGGACCAACTGTGGAAGAACCAAAGGCAATATTGGCTATTGATGGTGTGAGTTATGATTGGAGTTTCATGGATGATGAACAAGAAGAAGAACATTCAGATGCTGCTCTTGTTGCTACTGAATTTGCTCTCATGGCTTTCTCTGTTTCTGAGGTACAAAACTTTGATAGTTGTTCTAAAACATGTAGGGCTGCCAAAGAAGTTGAAAGACTTAATGATTTGTACTCTAATGAAAGGCAAGAATTATATACTGCTAATTATACTGTGGCTAATCTTAGGAGAGCTATGGCAGTATTAGAAAATCAAATAAAGCACTATCAGGCAAATGAGTCAAATTATAATGATGATATGATTCTTCTTAGGAGAGAGGTAGAACATACAACTGTTGTGAATGAAGCATACCAAAAGGAGCTTGAAAAACTCCAAAAGAAACTTGAAAATGTCAATTTAACTGTAGACACATGTTATCATCAGTCTAAGTCAATTGATAAAATTTGGAATGCTCAAGTAATTAATAAAGCTAAGTCTGGTATGGGTTATAATACAGTGCCACCACCACTAAGAGGTGTTCCATCACCTCCAGGTGTAGATTTAGCTCATACAGGTTTAGAAGACTTTAAGGAACTTGTTAGAGAATATGGTCCTTTAAAGGACACAGTGGTGAAGAGTGAGGAAGTGAGTAAGCTTGATAATGATGTTTTTGAGAGTGCTAGTGACTCATCAGTTGTTGATGAGGATGTTAAAAAGAATGAAGAGACTACTATCCCAAAAGTTGTTAATACTGTTACAGAGGAACCTAGGAAACCAGTTAATAAACCTAGACCAACTGTAAGGTATGCTGAGATGTATAGGAACAAGCCTACAACTCCTAGGGGTAACCAGAGGAGTTGGAATCATGTTAAATCTCAACAACTAGGTAGTGATTTTGTTATGAACAATAAGGCATGCTATATTTGTGGTAGTTTTGATCATTTACATAACTATCATGTTGGGAGAAGGGAAGTCTATGGGTATAAAAGGGTGGAGACTAACAAGTATCAACATAATGTATACCCTAATTCCCATTGCAAAATGGTCCCAAGAGCAGTTCAACTTAGAAGTGGCCTCAAAACACTTGCCACTGCAAAAACTGTTAACACTGCTCACCCTAAGTCACCTGTTAAAAGTGCAAACACTAAAACAAGTTTTAATAAATCTGCACAAACAGGAAAAAGAACCTTTCAAACTAAAAAGGTTTATAATAACCAACAGTGGGTACCTAAAAAGAAACCAGCAGTTACCACTGCTCATTCAAAAGTTACCACTGCAAGGGTTTTTAATAAGAAAAGGGGGGACATGGGCAATGTTGTGAAGGCCTCAGCACGTTGGGAATGGAAACCTAAAGGAAATACCTCTACAACCAATCCCAATGGTGTATCAATGACCTTTGATAGATTTAACTATATTGATACACGAGGCAGATCCAAGTCAATCATGGCTTGGGTCCCCAAAATAAACTAACTCTTTACTTATTTGTGCAGGAACATCCAAGGACAAAAAGGTCAGATCAAGGATATACAGATAGTGGGTGTTCAAGGCACATGACTGGCAACAAGTCTTTTCTTTTGATTTTGTGCATACTAATAGACTGTCTGTCAGTTTTTGTTAATGAAGTTAGTGGATTGAGATGTGTGATGCAGGAACACTAATGATAAAAGAAAACATGGATTATTATTGTTATTACAAAAATGCACTGAAAGTGCAGTAGAATTACATCCATGAGGTACAAAGTACAAACATTACTACATCAACTGATAAAACAACCACAAACAACCCATCCCCTTCCTACCCATCATTCATCCTTTATGGCTTCTTGGAAAAGCCCCAGATTGGCATCACCTTGGGAGCTCCACGCATGTTAATCCTGTCATACACCCTAGGGCTTGCTAAAACCATCACCACTATACCAGTAGGTGGTGAGGATGATGAAGGAACTATTGTTGGTGGTGCTGGTAGAAATGGTAATGAATGTGATGATTGCAACTCTTCAGGAGGAGCTACTGCTGCAAGAGGAGGAACACTCAGGACTCTTCCAGAGTTTTCATCATCTGTAACATATGGAGACACATAGGAGCTGATCTCTGAGCTATCTTCTTTGATTGTTGCATCCTGAGGCTCTGGTTGTAGTGATGAAGGTCCAGCTGAAAAAGGATTTGAAAGAGCAAATGACTGCTTTCTCTTTTTGGATACAACCTTCTCATACTCCTCTTTTTCAACTCTCCCAGGGTTTTTCAAAACAAAATCATCCCAGGAACTATCAGATGAACTGCTAGAAGAGAGATTGATTGGACTTGATTGACTCATGGTGTTGCTGAAGTGATGATCTTTGAGGGTACAAGTTTTGGAGTATGTGATTTGAGTGGTTTGTGTTAAATGATCTGTTTAATATATATTAAGTTGGATTCAAGAAGTTAATGAGGGGAAGGTGCAGGTAGTTGAGGAGTAAATTGGAGTCCTGTATTCTTGGAAAATGTATCAATGCTTAAGTGTTGACTTTATTGAGTATAACCACTGCTGTGCTTAATTCTTTCAATATATTAACCATTGCCAACGAAATTATGATTCCAGTGTTTGGTTTATGTTAGTAAATTGCAGTCTGAAGGATTTTTGTTAGTTACTCTCTGGTGAATCGATGCTCTAGGTTTATTAGACCTTATCTAAGTTGTTCACTGATGACTCTGTTTTACAGTGGGAACTATATTGAAACCAGTGGTAACATACTTTCAGTGGAAAAAGGAATAACAAAGGAAATTCATTACTAACACATCATACATTACAACCAAAAGTACTCCTAGTCAAAACACAAAAACTGACACCTCGCACATCCTATACCTATCTTTAGCTATTCCATTGGTCTCTTGCCCTTGCCCACATAGTCATGTTTATTCTTCTGGGCTCTCTTTCTCTTGTTCTCAAAAGTGGATTGCATCCTTGGACATGGAAGCCCAAGAATCTGTGGAGGAGGTTTTGGTAGCATTACAGACCTTGTTGGATTGGATATTTGCTTCATATTGGAGATCGCTATTTTCAGTGCTATTGAAAGAGCTTTTGGCAACTCTTTAGCAAGAGAATAGGTTTCATCATTTGCATCATCATCATCTGATGAATCGGAGTAGAACTCAAGGGATTTTGCAGGCTTAGCTACAGGCATTCGCTTAGCAGTTTCTTTAGTATATCTTTTGGATGAAGAGCCAGCCCCTGGTGGGAAGTATCCAAACCATCTTGATGCTTCTGAAGATGATTCTGATTCCATTACATACTCTTCTTCGGAGTCAGAAGAGATGTTGATAGTGTTGAAGGGATTGCTCATGCTTATGGTTTTGGGGTTATTGTGTTTGAATGAAAGTTGATTAAATTTACCTTAAGCCAAGTCTTCTTATATAGACAAAGTCGGTTGAAGGGTTATTTAATGAAGATATTTACCTTTTTCTTATTTTGGTAGGTCAAGGAGTAAATATAGATATTATTGAGTTGACTTTGGAAGATATTTTGCTTGAGTAAAAGTTTGGTTAAAGGTAATTTTGGTTGATCACAAAATTGGTTATTCTCATCTTTTACTAATGCATATCATGTTTTGATGAGAAGTTGGAGTTAAAAGGTGTATATCTGAGATACACATCAAATGGTTATTGATTCACCATGTCTAATACACATAAGAATCACCTAGTCCAGAGCAAACGGCTACTGGTAAAGACTTGACAAATCCGTTTATGGTTGATAGTTTACCAAAAACTATATAGTTATCAACTCACCATATTCTTTATGATTAAGAGTTGGCTAGTCCATAGCAAACGGCTCATGGTAAAGACATATCAAATCCGTTGATAGTTGATAGTTTGCTAAAAACTATAATGGGAGCATTATTGTTTTCTAATGATTTTATCTTCCACTGCTCTTTGAAATTTTTGTGAAAAATTACCACTGCTAGTTCACAGTTTCCACTGACAGTGTTATTTTACCACTGTTGTTCTAGCCGTTACAACTGATTATGTCAGTAATTTATTTTTCACTAGCCGTTGAAAGTAACCAATGATAGTTATATATATAGGGTTAATATTTTAAGTAAAATATCTTCTTTCAATATTATAACTACTTTCTAAAGATAATTTTACTTGCGCATCAATTATAAACCCTAACCCTATATATCTTGTTCTCTCAATTGGCTAGTCATTACTTCAATTCTTACTGACATAATCATATTTTTCATCAAAAGTTTCTATGGCTTCTTTGAAATTTGCAGATGAGCACAACCTAGTGGCCTACTTACAAAAGAATATCGAGAAGAGTGGTCCTGTTTTTCATCAGATTGTAGATTTTCTTCATACTACTCATATAAGGTATGCTTTGCTTTTCAAACCACAATCTATATCTCTCAAATCAAACAGTTTTGGACTTCTGCTCAGTCCATAACACTTGAGAATAGAGATACACATGAAACAGTGGATGCTCTCAGAGCCACTGTAGATGAGGTAACTATTGATGTTACTGAGGCATCCCTAAGGAGAGTACTTCACTTGGATGATCTCAATGGTCACATCACATTACCTATGTCTGACATTCATGATACTTTATCATCCATGGGGTATGATACCACTGATAAAAAGGCTACTTTAAAAAAGAGTGGTTTTTGTCCCCACTGGAGATTTTTGATTCATACCTTGTTACATTGCCTTAGTCCTAAGAAAACATCTTATGAGCAATTTAGTTCAACCATTGCTTATCCTTTGGTTTGTCTAGTCACTGATAAGATTTTCAACTGGTCCAACTATATATTTACCAGTATGAAAGGCAATGTACAAAGTAAAACCAAAATTTTAATGTATCCAAGGTTTGTGCAAGCTGTGCTTAATGAATTTCAACTGCAACCTCACACTACTGTTTATCAAATCAGTTGCCTAAAGCCTAAAGTTTTTCAAAATTTGAATAAAGTTGGCAATATGATTTTTACACCTCTCCTACCCCAAATGCTTGCTAAAATTTCAACTGAACAAACTACACCTATAATTAATGTACCCAACATTGATTATACACCACCAGTTTCAAGAACCTTTGAGAGAAGGTCAAAACAGTCAACTCCTCTCATGACAACACAGCAAGTTTCTGCACCTTTTGGTCTAGGAACAAGCAGTGGTGGTTCTAGACTTCCACCTAGTCCTACTATGGAGGAGTCTGGACCAATGCCCCATGATTCACCTCTCCCAACAGATAACACAGTTGGAAGTGCTGAGGGCAGTGGAAACCAATTGGAATTGATGGTTATGTGTACCAAATTAGCAAAACAGGTTGATTCTCTACAAAAGACATTGGCTACTTTCAAGAAGCAACATGCCAAGGATGTTCAACTGTTAAAGACAGAGATTCAGACCTTAAAAGAAGAGGTGCAGAGGTTGAAAAAGCACAAGAAGACTGCAAAGCTGGTGATTTCATCTTCATCCTCATCTTCTAATGGTGATTCAGCTGATCAAGATTTGGGAAATTCCTCCAAACAGGGGAGGAAAACAGGTTCTGACACTGAGGGGAGGAAAATTGATTTTGAAGATGAAGTTGATACATGTGAAGGAGCAAAAGAAGTTGAAACTCATGGAGAGCAACTTGAAGATCAAGACATTTTCCAAACTGCAACTGATTTTACCACTGATGATATTTCCACTGCAGAGCCAATTCTTGCCACTGCAAGTGAAGAATTTGATACTTTGAAGGATAATAAGGGTAAAGCAGTTATGGAAGATGTACAGCAACCTAAAGGGAAGGTTTCAAAGAAAAGACAAGTTCAGATTGATCATGATAGAGAACTTGCTAAGAAGATTTCAGAAGATCAAATTGCTGAAAGAGTTGCTGAAAAGAAAAGGTTGAAAGAAATAGAAGTTGCTAGCTTTTTGGAAGCTCAAAGATTGGATAGAATGGAAGATGCTGATTCAATTTCCACTGTTCAACCTACTGTTATGAAAGAGAAAGCTCCAGAGTTTAGTTATGTTCCTACTGAAGAAGATATTCAGTTTCTGGTAGATAATAATCCAGAAATCAAGAAAAAGGCAATTGACCTTGTTGCTGATGCATCTTTAACTGAGGAACAAAGAACTGCTCAGTTGAAAGATTTCATTATGATGAAGAACAATCAAGCACTTGATAATGTAATCAGTTCAGTCAAGAAGAATCAGAAGAAACAAAGACAACCAACCAAGGCACAAATACTTGCATATATGAAGACTTATTGTTGTCATGTTGGTAACTGGAAAAGGCATCAATTCATAGGAATGTCTGATGATCAAGTTGAAAGGGCTTACTACAGAACTGTGAAACAAGATAAATCTTTTATTCCAATGGGTTCTGAAGAAGAAGAAAGAATATTTCCTAGATTGAAGAGAAAGGCCAAAGTCAGTGATTCTCAAACTATTAAGAAGACTAAGGTTGATGAAGATCATACAAAGTCTACTGAGAAGGAGATTCCTATTGAGAAGTTCACTAAAGATCAAATGACTGAAATGATTGTGATTGAAGACATAGATTTTTATCCAGAACCACTGCAAATTCGACATCCTATCATTGATTGGGAAGTTTACACTGCTAGCAATCTTGCTTCAACATGGAAGATTACAAGGCTGGGAGGAGAAACTTCATCTTTCATAACATTTGAAGATCTTATTAAAGCTTTTGACAGATATGACCTTAATACATTATGGAAATTAGTTCAAGAGAGGATTAATGGTCAAGATCTCAAAGATACAAAGGAGATGCAGTTATGGGTAAATCTTAGAAGGCTTTTTGAACCAAATGCTGATGATGACTACTGGAAAACCTTATTCACATGTCTTGGTACAAAATGGTTTTATTATGATTCATGTGATGTTCATCATGCCTCTACAGCTAATGGAGAAGACTTTTTCATGCTTGCTGAGAAAGAATATCCACTTAGAGCTGGAGCTCTTACAGTAATGTTAAGCTTACACATACGAGTTAATGAAGACAGTGAGAAGGTCAGAGCATTATTACAAAGGCTTCAAGATCAGTGTTCAAGAGCTATACAAAAGTTAAGAGAAAAGAAGTGAAGTGTTTGATTGAATTCCCCAAATCCTTGAAGTTAATACATATTGAAGAAACTTATTGATTTGCAGAGAAATCATAAGTTTAGGGGAGGATTGTTGGGAATAATCCGTTACCACGGATAGTAGTGGTTTACACTGCTTGGTTTAACACTAGCAGTGGAAACATATTCCCACTGCAAGTTATTTATTACCACTGCTATTAGTTTATGATATGGTTAAACGCGTATTGATAAGTATAGAATAGATTTCGTGTATATTCTATTATGTTAGCTATATACTTATCTTGTAAATGACTCCTTGTAGTATAAAAGGAGATCCTAGGTCATTGTCTTAGGTACGTATTACTTTACAATATTACCTACGAAAGCTTCAAGGTGTAACCCTAGTGATACCAAGATCACTCGTATTATTTCATTAATAATATTGGAGCTTAAGTTTTGTGTTAACTTGTATTTACTCTCATACATCATATAATTCGTCTTCTAAGTATTACTTAAGTAAATTCCGCTTGCTTGATAATATTATACAAAATATCATTGACACAAGGAGAGTGTCTTAGATCCAACACTTCCCTTTTAGACATTCCAACTGAGCTCTCAAAAAATCACTTTGCTCTTTCATGTCCTTATAGGCACGCTCATACGACAGTTTGTCATACTTGCATTCCTCAGATTTTCGATCAAGTTGTTTAAAATAGGACACATTTTCTTTTTCAACTTTTTCAAGAGCTTTTTCATATTTTGAAACAATTTCAGAGGTCTCAGACTGGAGTCTTTCATGATCTTCAACAGAATATGTTTGCAGGATAATGGACATGATATCGGTAGTCATAACATCTTCGAAGAGAGAATCATTCAAATGTTCCAAAAGTTTGATGTGTTCAAAACTTTCATTAGCTTGCTTTACCAGGGATTTGTGGTCCTTGACAAAGTCACCCGTTTCTTTAAAAAACACTTGTTCAAAATGAATTACCCTCGAATTGATGTTATTAAGCTGAGGGGCAATTTGAGTTTCAAAAAACTTTTTCGTTTCGTCATCATAACGAGTAAACCAGATGTTAGTAGTAATATTGGTTTTAGTTTTAACTGTCTCTTGAAGTCCCCAAATTCTAGTTTTAACATCATCTAAAATGCTTCTAGCATCACTTGTGTTAAAAGGATTGTTTGAAGACATTTGTTCGATTTTCGAAAGAGATTGTGAGACAACAACAGGTTTTGAAACTGATTTTGACTCATTGTTTGAAACACTGGGTGTTATGGAAAACTTTGACTTTTCTTTTTGAGACACAAAAGTAATTCCATTCATTTTGTTCCATTTGTTATAATCAATTGGTTTTAGACCTGGATTCTTTTGTTGCATTTTTGATCTACTCTCATCAGATAGTTCTAACGTTTCAAGATAATCATGAACAATTATAGGTTCATGCACAACTTTTCCATTATTCAACACATTCTATTCTTTCTGAGCTTTCTTGAGGAAACAAGGAGGTGAGTTACCAAGAGCCATTTTTTGTGTTGTATGAAAATACGGATTTGTTTGATTAATCAGCATATTAGTTGATTTAGCTGAATGACCCGTTGTAACAAGCAAATTTTCTAATTTTTTTATTTTTTCATCTTTATCAAGAATTTCATCAAGAAGAGAATCTTTTCGTTTGGAAAAATCAGCAATCAACTGTTTCTTCTCTTTTTCAAGATTAGAATACGTTGCTTGTTGTTTAGAAAGTTGGTTTTGAAGATCAGAAATTTCCTTGTTTAAAGATTTTATTTTCAAGTTCAAATTCACATCAGGTGTGTTATACAGTAAAACCTCTATAAATTAATACTCGATAAATTAATAACCTCGATAAAATTAATAATTTGTCCGGTCCCAACTTGGGACCAGTACAAATTTGGACCCCAATCGATAATATATAAGATAATAATTTTTTTGAAACCCCAATGTATATATATTAGTCCCAACGAAACTATAAATTAATAATTACTAAAAATTTCATATATATGTATATATATGTGTGTGTGTGAGAGAAAGATACACTTCAAAATCCTAAGATTATTTAGTAAAAAATGAATCCATAGTCACTTGTTTTTTGTTAAACTTCAAATCTATATTGAGTTTACTTTAAAATATCCTTATTGCACTAAAGAGTTGGTGTGTTGTCTTCTCGTATAGCAACAAAAAGTGTTAATTTTGTTTTCATAAAGTGTGAATGTTAATTCATAAAATGTTAATTGGAACTTGTTTTTCAACTTTATTCCGTCTCTAATGAGTATACATTGTAACTAGCTAGTATATTAGACTTGAAAATTTAATGGTCATACTTAAAACCTCTTTAAATTAATAAATTATTGATTTATCGATATAATAATATCTCGCTAAATTAATAAAATATCCTGGTCCCAACACTATTAATTTATAGAGGTTTTACTGTACTTGATTTGCAATTGTTGTTCTCTTAAAACGGTATCTCAATAACCAATTTCTAATTCTGTCTCTTTGTTTTTGTGAAATTCAAAAGCTTTTGCGTTCTCCTTGTAACTCTCAAGCTCAGCGGTCAATTTGGCATTCGCGGCCTTAACTTCGCGATTGACCATTTTAACTTTTTCGATTTCAATGCCACAGTTATTGATTAATGTTTCAAAATAAGCACGTGTTTCCTCATCAGTCTCAGTATTTTGTGCTACACAGCCTCCACTAGGATCCACATCCGGAGTTTCATAGTTAGTATTGCTACAACTCAGATTGTCCAGGTATGTATCATAGGTAGGTGCGGATGTCACAGAATGCTGTTCGTCATGAGTAAACACATCAAATATGACATTGTAATAGCGTGGATCAAGGATTGGTACCTCAGATACTGCATTGGCGTCATAGACAGGAGGTGTGTCAGACTTAGTGTCGTACTTAGTCTCTTGAAGATTTGCCATGAAGATGCAGTTCGCATTGATTTCCTCTAGGTCTTCCAAATCATCCATAATAGCGAAAAAGTCATGTTCCTCAGCACTCAACTGCATTCCTGATTCTGCCTTTTGTGCTAACATGATAGCTTTATGAAGATACGCAAGATCCTTCTTTTTCGGCTTAGTAGGACAATTCCTTGCCATGTGACCTACTCCTTGACAGTTGTAACACTTAACCTGATTACCCTGGTTTACATTTCCATAATTCCCAACGACTGGAGATGCAACATTCCCATTCTGATTACCCACTGCTATATTCCCAACATTCTGACCCATCTGATTTCCAACATTCTGACCCAACTGATTACCCTGATACGGAACCGCCTGATTACCTATGTGAAATCCAGTAGCATATCCCCGTTGATTCCCAATAACTCCAACCATTTGTCTTTGATTACCCATATTCAAACCCGGCTGTGCAATTTGCCTGTTGCGAGTGTTTGATGAAATCCTTTGGTTGTTGTTAGTTGGTGTGGAATAGCGACTTCTGAATGCTTTACCCAAGAATGCAAATGCATGTGACAAAGCCTCTTCTTGTTCAGTTTCAGGATCAGTGATTCCTTGTTCCTGGTATTGTGGATACTGTTGTTGTTGAATGACTTGTTGTTCTGGTGGATAGAATTGTTGTTGAGGGAAAACAGTTTGTGGTTGTGGAATGTATTGCTGCAAGTTGTTGTTAGTGGAAGATGATGAAGCTTGTTGTTGTGTATTAACTGTAGTTTGAATCTTTGCAATTAGTGCCAATGGATCATGATTCTTTGCCAATCTTTCTTTCCTGACTTCATTCACTTCAGTTTGGTTTTGTTTCAGAAAATCGTTGAGTTGATCAAAGTTCACCTGATGTAAGTCTTTTGTTTGGTTGAAAATAGTGACATATTGTCCCCATTCTTCTGGAAGATTGTTCAGGAATTTGATGTTACTCACGGTAGTTCTGGGTGCCAACTTGTTTATGATAAGCTCATTCATCAACGTGCAAAACCTTCCATAGTAGGATTCAATGGATTCTCCTTGAGTAGATGTAAACTTCTCCCATGCAGTTAGCAGCTTGTTCTCCGTGTCTTGTTGACCAATTTCTGTTCCATGACAAAGCCTTCTAACACGTTCCCACATATCGAAAGCAGTTTCACAACTATCTACAGCAGCAAAGATGTCTCTTGGTAAACCCAGTTGGACAATATGAATTGCCATGTCATCTGCTTAGACTTGCTTCTTATCCTCTTCATTGTATTCTGATTCATATTGAGTACGAAAGGATGGTGGGACGGGAGGTGTTGCATCAGCATTTCTAGGGTCTTGGACTTGTCGAGGCTTGAAGGGTCCATTCGTAATGGATTGAATCATGAGTTTTCCATTAGGTTTGGTTTTAATGTAGCGAAGCATACGACTTGTCCATTGAAGATATCCACCTTTTTCGAGCATAGGAGGACGGTTTTCGGCACCGGCTGCATGAATGTCTTGTTGAGTTGCCATTGATGAAGGTATTACTGATAAAGTTGATGTAGGATCGATTCAACGATAAAGGAGTTGTGTTTAATAAGGTATGGCCGTTTGAAGTTTTGCTGACTCGTAAACTTGTTCTTAGGCGTAAAATTTTCTGTCCCAAAATTTTAAATTCACTATAAAATTCAATTCTAAGGTTGTATGAAAAATTTGAGTTTTGACAATTTTGACGCCAAATATGACCGAAAAAATTTGAATTTGGGTCCAAAAATTTGAATTTTTAACCAAAATTTTCCAATTTATATCAAAATTTGAATTTCGCGTAAAAATTGAATGTTTAGACTCCCCTAAAATTTAAATTTTACTCAAATATTCCCGCCAAAAAACTTTTTTTTTCTTTTTTTTTAAAGAAATCCTTAGGCGTAGAAAATGCTTAGGCGTAGACAGAAGAAGTTACGCGTAGAGTCCTGTTATGCGTAAACAGTGAGCTTAGGTGTAAACTTTGTCCTTAGGCGTAAGATTTGAATCTTATGCGTAAACAGTGACCTTACGCGTAAAAATTAACTCTTATGCGTAAACAATATCCTTACGCGTAAGATTTCTCTTATGCGTAAAAATATCTTACTCGTAAGTTTTAATTCTTATGCGTAACCCAGTGTCTTATGCGTAAGATTTAACTCTTAGGCGTAAAAAACTTGCTTACGCGTAAAAACAGAATCGTATCTCTCCAACTTGTCCAAGCTAGTGAGATTTCACAAGTCGAAGTATTCCACAAACTTATCCAAGTGAGGGAAGTACTGAGTAACCGTTGAAGCTTGAAGAATCTGCACCAAAAGCTTATGCGTAGAAACCAAAATTCTTACGCGTAGGATTAGGGTTTTGACTTTTCTTACGCGTAAAAAGAGGGTTTTGACCAAAAGTAAGCTTACGCGTAACAGTGCCCAGAAATGTGTAAAACACGATTTTTCACCCAAAAACACGTTTTCAAATGATTTATTTTGCACAAACTTCTTCCAAAACACTTAAAGATCAATAAGGTCTACAACTTTAAGCTTAAAACCACGTAAAAATCAAAACTTTATATAAAAAGCTTGTGTTTTTATGTAAAAAACGAAACTTGTTGGAAAAGTTTCATCCAAAAACGAACACAAACACTCCTAAACCATTGTTAGGCGATTGATACCACTTGTAGGACCTTAAATATATCAACCTTATCACACGAATACCACGTTACCACTAGAAGAACACGTATAACATAAACTCACGTTATACACAAGGATGTTATGAGTAGAAAGATGAAGAGAAGAACTTGGTGACTTGATATATGTTAGGCGTATGTTTAGAGAGAAAAGGAAGAGAAGATGAAACAATATTTCATAAGGAAAACACACACACACACACACACTGAAGCACGCCCCTCAAATGAGACTTTGAGGGGTATTTATAGTTCAAGTACTAGACGCCCTAAAGGGCTTTCCATGGGCCTCGTGGTGGACTTGGATTGGATTGGGTTACATGAACTTATTCAAGGCTAGCTTAACATAACTTCTAGCCATTTAGCTTAGTCCAATCCACGAGCCCGTTGACTATTCTAGCACGATATCTAACACATGTTACAAAGTTCCTAAACGTGAATGACCATCACTTCTAATAAAAATGTTACGGCTAACAGAATTACATATCGGGCAATGAATGGAAGGCAACTCCAAACCTCTGAGCGACATATTGAGACGAGTTGGAAGTTTATATAAAGCTAATCTCCATGCCAATATGTTAACTTTGATAGGCACTAACTGGATCCATCTCGAAAGGTTATTTTTTCATTTTTATAGTAGCGATGAAATTAAAAAAAGGAAAAAAAATATATATAGTAGTAATGAAAATTGGTAAATATAATGTGAAAAACCGTATTAATCTCAAACACTATATTATAGAAAATGGTATGTGTGCGTTTAGTTGGAGAAAAATTCTCTTGTTTTCTATTTATAGTTTTGTAACAATTTGAAAGGAAAAATTATCTCCACAAAACACTTGAAAATATAGAAAATACGTTTAGTTGATGTTTGTATTTTCTATTTTGAAAAAGGGGAGGGAGGGTTGTGGGTTACAAAGGAAACAAGAAAAACAATTTTTTTTTTGTAATTTTCCTTGTTAAGTTAGGAAATAGGTGATTTTGTGTTTTGCAAAATATTTTATTAGAAAATGCTTATTTGAACACGATATCTGTTTTCCTTGTTTTCCATAAAACATTTGTGAAAAACAAATGTGTTTTCCCCCAACTAAACGCACTCTAAGTATTTGGAGAACAAACTCTTCTTACAAAAGCAAGTGAGAGCATATGTAGATCTAGTAGAGATACAATAACATAATACATAAAGCTTTTTAACGCACTTGAAAATGTCATTCTAAGACTAAACATGAAATTGTTAAAACAAAGGATGATGTAACTCTTATTCATAGATCCGTAAGGATACCTCAAGCAACTAATTGATGTTGAGAAATATGAGTTAGAGGATCATTATGAACTTCCTAACCATAGTAGTTGAATTGTCAGATCTTGTATATGATGGATGACTATAACTGTGAATGATAAGATGTTGTCCAACATGAAATAATCATATTATTGTAATTTGATCTTTGACCAATAAGTTAGATTGCAAGGTTTGAGGAATTTTTTTTAAGAGGACTCATAAGGACAATATTGTATACACAAGTATTGCACGTCTAAGGGACTGGATCTTTACTTATAATCAAAAAGTTGGTTGTGATTAAAACTACTTCAGTTGACGAGTGTTAGATATATGAAGATAATTACAGTGTCATACTCGTTTATGAGATATAACAATATGGATTAAAAAATTCTTACTAAATGATTACCTAGCGAGGACGATGGTTGATCAAAAGAGGTTTTAATAAATCCCATGTATAATCTTTCTATAGTGTACGAATAGTGAAAGAATCTAAGTGTGGATTTAAACACATACTAAAGAGCATAATTATAATTTTGATTGTTAACTAAATCACTTGGTTGGTTGTTTGTTTCAGTTGATCTTGAGATAGCTCATGAGTAAATGTGAAAGCCAGTGGGAGTATCATTATTGATTTGTCTCTAAATACAATATGTTGTTCAACATATTAGAAACAGTTATTTGTCTAAGCAATATCTTGTACCTTATTTGAAATAATGTTTATCATGAGATAAGACATACAACCTTGGAATATATGTTTGACGGATTAGACATATGTGGTGAATTAAGTTTAATATAATATGAAGTATCACTGAGTGAAATTCAGATGATCTATCTCACTTGGTGAGATTGAAGACATGAATAGAAACGTAAGTTTGAAGGATTCATTGTGTACATCATATTGTGAGGCTAGTTGAATCGTAAGCATAAAATGCAGGATCATTTGACAACATTGCTATCTAAATGAAAGTCATTTAGGTAACTATTAAAAAGAACATTCTAATGGATGCTGTTATGGATTAGGAATTTGTTTCTAGAATTAGTAGTGCACACTGTAATAATCATAGTGTAATCATTAAAGGTCAATAAATCTTGAGTTTGGATTTCGAACATAACCAAAATAAGTGTTCAGAGTTTACGGATTATGAGCATAATGTTGTGTGTATACACTAGTGCTTGTTTAATTAAGATGATACTCAATCTTAGTCTAAGTAATTTTTCATCATGAATGATAACATTGCTAACTAAACATGCTTGGTCTAAAAGCATTATTGCATTATAACATTAAAGGAATATATAATACTCGACAGTTTGAAAAGCTGTTAAGATAACTATCTCCAATAAGTGTTAAGCTGATGGTTTGCACTTTATGAAATGTAGTGTGACTATACTCATAGAAAGTACTTGTACTTGAGTACATACGCACTTAATGACAATCATCATATAATTCAAACTTTTCACTTTTGTGAAGGTTATTGAAATAAGTATTCTCAAAGGTCCACAAGGTCGTAACCTAGCTAATTTGTACATGGGACCTATGCCTTAATCAAATAATTGCGATTATTGTGACCGAGACATTAGTATTCAGCATGGATTATCATACACTGATCTTCTTTGGTATTTGGATAATAGAATTATAAGCAGTTGTATTAAATAATGAATTAAAAATACCTGGAATAGGCAAAGTTTGTTTTTCGGCTTATTTCCTATTTTCATCACATATAAGCCATTCTTCATAGTTCCCCTACCTATAACTTTAACATCCTTAGTAATTTCGCTACCGTTCTCATCAAACACTACTTTACACTTATTATCACATATTTGAATAATACTAAGCAAGTTTAATCCTAAATTATCTACATGTTCAACATTATTAATTGTAAGGGAGTTTTGAGTGATCGTACCTTTGCCAATAATGTTCCCTTTAACTTTACTACCAAAAGTAACGTTACCTCCGTTGTATGCCTTGTAGGTGGAGAATAGACTTCGATTTTTCGTCATATGATTAGTGCATCCACTATCCTTGACCCATTCGTCGGGCTCCAAGTGGATTCCCAAGCATATCTATTTAATTAAGACAAAAACTCTAACGTTCGGTCCCTAATATCTCATGGGTCCAAGATTGTTAGCGTTGAACATCCCATACATTTGGTAAGGATGTTGAAAAGGTAGACAAATTTCCCAAGGCATATACCCATGTTGTTGGATGTTATTCCAAGTTACAGGATAGTTATTAGGATAACTTTGCTTTCTAATGTTACTTCTAGCTTGCGGTGCGCTAGACCGTGGTTTATAAGTATTAGTTTTCCTAGGAGGAGGAGTTTTTGATCTAGTGTTGGTTTTTACATATCTAAGTTCAGGTGTAGACAATAGTTTGTAAAAAGTCATAACTTCCTGTTTACTAGCAATTGGCACCTTGACATTATTAACTAATACCACTACTACGTGACTTGGTTTAGGACTTGAATTATTTTTTAAAATCGAAACTGTCTCGACTTTATCAACAGACGGTACCACTGTACCACTGAATTTAGTGGTGCCGTCTACACCTTTAGTGGTGCCGTATACTGTTTCGACAGAATCTGTGGGTTTGAAAAATTTACTTGTTTTGTTCCACTTGTTGACGCTTCATTTGGATTAAAACCTAGACCCGCACCGACATATTCACTATACTTAATGTTATTTAACATATCATTTAGTGCTTTTGTCCCCTTTTCAAACTTAGTAATTCTTAATGCGTTTTTCCTAAGTTCTTCGTTTTCTAATCTAAGGTCATAACATGACTTACAACATATATCAACCTCTTTGTTTTTCTCAAGAGGGGGGGGGGGGGGGGTTGAATAGTTTTTACCAATTTTTAGTTAGTTACAAAAGTTTACTTTGTGAAAAACTTTGATTCAATCCTTTGTGAAACCAATCAACAACAATTTGAATACTACTTAGGAATACTATAATAAACACACTACAAATACTAAATGTAAATTGCAAAGACAAAGAATAAGAGATGGAAAGATCAAACCAAGACAAATAGATTTGTAGTGGTTCGGTAATAAAGCTCCTCTTCTCCCCACTCCACTCCTCGAGTACCCAACTCGAGAGTTCTAAGCCTTATGTCAACAAACTCCCTTCAGGCGGAGAAAACCGTACAACATCGCTTATCACTATTTTCGACACTAAGCTAAATTTTGAGTACTAATTTAGCTAGTACCAATCTCACTCACAATCTACACGATCCTTATTAATCAAATCACACAATCTACAAGATCCACACGATCAACCCTCGATCCACTTGATCTACACACTCTCAACACAATCTACACGAGATCCATACGATCTCTACAAGATCACAATGATCCACACAAGGTAACTAAACAATATGAAAGACAACTTGATGTATGCCTAGATACAACAAGTACGTAACAAAGGTTATGAGTTCACTACAATAACACTACAACACTTTGTATCTTCTTGATATGATGTGTTCTTCTCTAGCACTATTAGAGGAATGAAGGTGATCACTTGGTTGGATGATTGGATCACTTTTAAACAAAACTAAACTATCAAAATGATCAAAGAAATGTAAATGGTAAGAGAGGATTTAACTTAGAAAGTTTTGTGTGAGAAAGGATGAGAAAAATTTGTGAAATGATCTAGTATTTATAGGCAAAAGAAATTTGACCATTACAGGGGTACGGTACCATTAAAGTTGCACGACACCACTAAATTTAATGGTGCCGTGGGTTATTTAGTGGTACCGTCCCAGACAAAAACGTTCGTTTTTTGTTTTTAGTGGTGAATGTTTATTTGAGGAAGTTTGGAGCTGTTTTGGAGGGGGGGGGGGATAGCTGTTGGTGAATTTAAACTTATTTTTTCAATTAAAACATTTCTTTTTAACTCAAAAATAATTTGTCAAATGTATTTTTGAAAAAATGTTTTGCCACATTAAAAATGTGAAGTTTAGAACACAAATTTAATCCTTTGATCATTTGTCAAGTTGTAAATTTGTTTGTTCTTACCTAGAGTGATTTACGTTGAGGCGGGATATTTCGACTACCAACTTTTTTACGTTAATTTTGACGCAAAACGTTTTTACATTTTGTTATCTTCAAAACGTAAGGATGTCGGAAAATAGATATAACGTTTTTTGACATTATTTGTATTAACAATGATGCTGATGAATGAGCATCAACCCTTTTTCGGGGTACGAGTATACTAAACATTCAAACTTCTTTCTGCTCCAAACTAACTCCAGCCAATCTTTATGCTTAAAGTACTTCCAAGAACGACAATTTTCTTTCTTTGGCTCCTTTGCTGCAAAACTTTTTTGTACTCCATAATAGTAAAAAGGAGGTGTAAGTGAGTTATTTGACACATATTTATGGGAATTTGGTTGTGATTGACGTTGGGTTAATTTGTTCAGGCATTATCTTTGGATAATGGACCATCATTCTTATTTTGAAATTGATGGCCCTATACCACAGCTTATTTTCCTTTTTATGAATTTATTTTAAATTTATTATGGCGATGAAGATTAGTATTACTTTGGTGCGTTTACTATTTTCCAGCTGTTATAACCTGCTGGAACATGATAGGTGAAAGCGACCCGTATCTTGGCAAGGCATGACGATCAGAAAAGTGATTGCAACCATGGAGGGCTCGCATACCCTTATCCCCAGTTCTGCAGTCGAAAATCTGAGCCAGAATGCACTAGTAAATCTGTTGATGTCTGGGATATTCGAAGGTGTTCAGGTTGGTATTCTTTTTAGGGATACAACTAGATAAACTTAATATGTACAACATATGTAATAAATGTTTGAAATTGTTGGGCTCTGCAACTCCGAAAAGAAGACATTGAAACTTCAATAACTCGAAACCTTCGCAAACAGCTCAACTTTGCCATCTGATAAAGAAGATGCTTCTCCAGAAAAGGCGGACGAAAAAACTGAACCCGTTAAAGGTTCTGTGCGCAAGGGTCTCTTCAGAGAAAACGCCCCAGAGCCTGATCACCCGGATATCAAGAAACTGAAACATGACTCACAGCAAAAAACAAGAAAAAAAAAAAAAAAAAAAAAAAAAAAGTTCAATGTAAAAAACTAAGTAAGTCGTAGTGTTTCCAGCCACTTAAATAGGCATATGTAGCAGAACTTGGGAAACTTTTTACTGTTTCTAGCAACTTAAGTAACCAAATGTAGCATAATTTGGATATTTTTAATCTACGTATTTAATCATAATATTTAACGCTACTGCCAAAATTCGTCAAAATGCCTCGTCGCACCACACGGACGCAATCCTACTCGTTTCTATAACAAAGTTCATATTTTCTGTATCATGTGGCAAATGTTTTTGACTCCGCTCGTGGATGTAAACATCTTTATTTGTTTAGTGTGAAAATGACTTATTCTTGCGCTAAAGAAAATAGGGTTTAAGCTATTAAATAGCCACGTACTTTCTCCAATGTCCCGATATGGTACCTGTACTTTTTTTTCAACCTGGTTAGGTAGTGTATTTTTTTTTCTGTGTCGATATGGTACCTGTACTTTCTCCAATCTACGTGGCTTGCCCAGTCACTTGGGTTTGTGTGACGTGGCTTGCCAAGTCAATTGGCTTGCCTACGTGGAAAAAAAAAATTAAAATTTTAATTTGGAAAAAAAAACTTAACCATCCTCTTGGGTGTCTCTCATGAATCGAACACAAAAAAGCTCCATCGTGGGTTGGTTGTACCAGACCGAGGGTTAACAAACACCCCCTTGGGTGTTGTCGTGATCCAGAAAACCATCCAGATGCACCCTATAGCAACACCAGCACATATCACAGTTAAGAATACCCTTGTGTATTTTGTTGTCTATAGCAAAACCAACACACCCTTTATAGGTTGTGGTTGTACCGTGACTCAACATGTAACCACCCGCATTTTTAGGTTACTTTTCATTTTCGAGAATTTACAATTCACTTTCACTATTCACATTTACTATTCACTTTTACTATTCATCCGTAAAACTTTTATTTCACATTCTCGTAAGATAAATTATTTTAGTAATGACCTGAGAGTTCGACCATCGTTAGATCATTTTCGCAAAAGTTATTAAGTAAACATCGTTTTAAAGTTTCGTTTTAGACGGTCCACCGTTTAAACATCACGCGCTTAACGAAAATCAACCCTGATAATTTTCCTCGCATCAGATAAATTTTTAGATCATTCATGATTAATTTGAGAATTTTTAAACTTTATTATTTTTAATATTACCAAATAAGCCCAGCGCAGAACAAAACTAAACTTACGTTTTAAACAATTCTACTTACATCCAGACTTAACGATTCCTGCACTGTGTTTCTAATATGTTTTTGACACTTTTACATTTTTGGAAAAGTCAAACATATTTCCCTCCTCCTTTGACCATAAAGGAATTAACCTTGTACGTTCTACATTTTTGCTTAAATCGCGTAACTTTTAAACTTCACGAATAACTGTAAAGTTATCCCGCGTATGACGAAAACCACATTTTAACATCTCATATCACTTTTAGACTAATTTTATTCTACTCTAAATAAATTCACGGTCGTTTCCCTGAAATTTCGTTCTTTTCCGATAAACTGCGAATTACGCGTTTTTGACCCGTATTTCCAGCTTTAAGCATCGTTTTTGCACCCAATAAGACTTGTCACCCATTTTATATTTTTATATGGAGTATAATGATGAGTTTCATCATTCCTATAAATTTCGTATTTTTACGATACCCGGTTTTACGTTTTATGGCTTCGGTTAGCGATTAACGGAACCAAAACTCACTCCGTAACCAAGATAAGATCAAAACTAACCACATAAGTCATCTTATCTCTTCCATGACAGAACTTAGGGGGGGAGTCATCATATTGGTGGCATCATCCTAACCTTGGTTCATTAAGATCATTACAAGTGTCCTAAACCTAACCATGGTTAATATTTAACCCAATATATGGTTAACCAAACTTACCCTCCTATAAATAGCAAGTGAAATACATCCTAAACACCCTCATAAACTGAAATGGGTCGTTCATATCATCAAACCCTCATATCTTCCATAATTTGTTCTTAAACTCCAAGTTTATGCAAGGAAGTTCCAAAAGATCAAGCTACTACATCAAATATCTAGCAAGTTTAAGTGATCTTCTTGAGTTTAGATCCACTCAAGTCACTTAATACTTCATCACCAACTCTTCAAGATTGCAAGGGTGCCAAGGTGTAGAAAGCTAGCTCAATCCGAAGTCCTAAGTGTTCAATCAATGTCCGATCCTTACTAAGTTACTCCTTTCTTATTGAAAGCCAAAAGTTGTAAGCAACTTATCACCACCATCATCTCATCTTTATTATTAATAATATTAAACTATTTCATGCTATATATATAGTTACTATGTTGATTCATGATGTACATATACTCAATCACTTGTTTTAGTTCACATATTGTCATAAAAGTAACAAACTACTAAACTAGTCATATTCTACACATGTGAGACCATTAAAAACAGTAACATAAGGACTTTATAACTTACATAATATGGTAGACAAGATTAAAAGGTAAACATAGCAATTTGAATCACCCGAAACGGACAAACGAGTCAAAAGTTATAAGCAAAAGAAGTTAGCGAAACCTAAACGCCGAAACTGCCCATAACTTTCTGTTGAGTTCTGTCTTTTTAAAAGTGGTGCTTCTGGTCCGAATCATCAAAAAGTTAAAACACGAAAGTTGTCCGGAACGACGTTTTCCTTCAATAATAAAGAAGCTCGGGCCTTGAAAACGCATAAATAGGCCAAAATCTTTCAAAAACAGAAACTGCCGTAAATATAGTCTCACAACTATACTTTTGTCACAACTAAAAGCAAACCAAGAGGCCTAATGGCCATAAACCAAGACCACGGCTACGGCTAAGACCAAAGTTGAGTCTCAAGACCATGGTAGTCAAGACCAAAGTCACGGCAAGGCCATGGCTAAAGCCTCAAGGCTTGTTTTCCAAAGATCGTTAACTAAGGTAATCATATATATGAAACGACGAGAACTTGTAATAACCAACTTTACAATTTAGAAACTTGTAAGCTTTTCTTTAAACACTTGTGATATAAATTATGACGATATTGTAATAACCATTATGATTCCTAATAAAAGCCAAACAACCTTGTAACTTGTGTTTACAAACCATATGACACTTGTGATATATAAATAAAACTTATGTTTTATCTACTAAGTGCTACAAAACTAGGGAGCTTCATGTGAGGGGTTTCATTTGAGTAAAACGTATCGACGAGTTGCTGGATTTACGATTTAAAGTGTCCTAGCTCCTCGAACGTTTACTACATGACCTCTGAATTATGATGGCCCGAACGGTAGTACGATATATATATAAACTATACACGTTTTCACAACTAGACCATTTCTATAAACGACATATACATAAACCATGTACTACATCGTGATCAACATAGGAATATATATATATAGGATGGTTTATGTTTTCTTAAACATTATTCCAAACTTAAGTCGCAACATTTCATTTTTAGGTTGCACGTAGAAGTTCTCACGACATATCCATCATTCTCATTATACATTTGATATCATTTACTCTGAGGTGAGTTCATAGCCCCACTTTTTACTTAATTGTTTTACAAACCCTTGGGGGAGATACATGCTTTATTTTAAACTGAACACATTGCTTTCAAATTCTATACTTATCTGATTATTTTACTTGCACTAAGTTACCGCATTTGCCAAACTTAAGTCCCTAATCATGAATCATTAATCACGAGTGAAGTGAGCGCGAATATTGTGGATAGATCTATCGGGATTGACGAATCCCGTTTGTTTGACCAGGATCCGGTAAACAAACGCACTATATTTGAGTACATCAGGTAAAACGGCAAATTTTACCTACTTGGGGCATCGGTTACTATTATATGACAGCAAGTTAACGCCTTGATTGCATGATGCTTAGTGAATAATAACTGTTTTGTTTTCAAAACATTGGTGTGAGTCTAATTAACTCACACTACCAACATAATGTGTTCAACCATTTAACAAACTCTATGAGTGTTGACAGTTTTAAGCATGTATTTCAGGTCCATAATGTCGGAAGCTGGCACGGAAGAACAAGGATACTGAAGAAGGCTATAAATTTTATTATCATTCGAAAACCCATTTAATGTATTTTGTAAACTTGGAACCATCTGGGACCTCATTTTTGTAAACTCTGATATTTATATAAATCGAATGATAAATCTTTTAAAACGACTCCATTAGAGTACGTTTTCTATTGTTATGACTGTTGTGCCATGAAGTAACACCCAGTTTGAATTCCGCTGCGTATCACGAAATTGGGGGTGTTACAGATTGGTATCAGAGCCAGGTTTATAGAGAAACGGGTCTAATTGAGACTTAAACTATAACTACTTTTACAAACAAAAACATTTTATAGCCTTCCGTTCTCCGTGTCTTCAATCCTCCAGACGATTATGTGACTTTTAGGCATTTTAAGCTATACAAACATACTAGTATATTGATATATACACTTGACATAATTTCAATCATAAACAAAGTACTCAACATATCTGCGTATGCCTATTCTAAGGCATTACGGCACAATCATATTTTTCCAATCTCCCAATCATGCATCTACTCATGCATTTTAGGATTACGAAACTTCCTCCAAGACATTGTAACTGACTACAATGGTCTTTCCTACTTCCCAGACATTGTGAGATACAATGGTCTCATTCATTTTTCAAGACACTGTGAGATACAGTGGTCTCTATTACATTCTCAGACACTGTAAATCCTACAGTGGTCTCTATTACATTCTCAGACACTATAAATCCTATAGTGGTCTCATTTATTTCTCAAGATATTGTGGGTTACACAATGATCTCTCCATCATTTCTTAGACATTGTGAGTTGCACAATGGTCTCAACTACTCCTCAGATATTATAAGTTATACAATAGTCTCTAAAAATTATCTTATAAAATCATCTACAATAGCTGAAGTTCAGCAACGTTCTCTACATTCATCAAAATTATCTTCTGAAATCTTCATTGTTAAAGGTCCGTGATTCTAGCATAGACTATCTTCGGATTACTTAAGATTTCCTTTCCACACGTATCTACCCCTACTATCTTTCTATGCAATGGAATGTGAAAACATAGGTTACAAGTCTTTTATGGCCAGGACTTGCAACTGAATGGTTTGATATCGCCTTTGCTTAGTGGACAATTTCTCAAAAACTATGAACATATCACAAGTATACCTAATTTAGGTATTTGAAAAATTTATCGAACCTCGGCTAAATATAGCCTAATCACCTATATTTAACCCTGGGATAATGGATCATAGTCTGATTAACTATGTTCGACTTAAATTTTTCAAACACTGAGAATAGTTATACAAGGGTTATATTCAGGTTAATTTCCTACTTAAACTCGATAAACCACCAGAATTCATTAAAAAGATCTAGAGACACGATAGTGTCTTACCACTCAGCAAAATCTTAACATCTCATTTATACTACCTAATTTCATTCTTGAAAGTTTTCATTTATGAAACAATCCTAACTACTATCTTGGGATAGTCATCAAATCTTCACGTCATTTCTTAGAGGTACTAGCTTGATTAGGTTTCAAGGCTATCATTCCACCATATTCCTTTAAAATTCACTTTTGATTTTAAAACAAACTTGACATCCCTACCTAAGAATAATGGTAAGCGTATGCTACACCCTTCTAATCGTCAACATATCACATCATTATATGAACCCCATTGTAAGTCAATATATAAAACTTCACACTATCACGTTTCCTTCAAACACTAGTTGACATAAACACTATAGGATATGACCTTCATCCCGAAACCACCTAAGACAATGATCAACTTTGGAAATGGTTTGGATAACCACTTGCCACTAGCAAGACTTTCCTACAACGACAATTGTCACATTATTATAAACCATTTCACATCAACAATATCTTACACCGTTGATTAACAACAGTTACCCTAACAACAACAAAAAAAAAAAAAAAAAAAAAAAAAAACTATTCCATTTTGAGGCACTATATAGACGAAAGTGTTAGTTAACCATTTGCTGGACTAAGGTGTTTAGAAAATCACCCACGAAACAACTAAGGAAACCATACAAATACAAATTAGGCTCCATGCCACACACTATCACCAAAAACTCCATGTTAGAAATTAAGGTTTTATTGATAGCCTCGATACAATAAGATATGATTCGTTTTGAGAATCGGGAAAAGCCAAACTTGAGGTATATTTGAATCTATAAGATTTTAACAAAACCCTTTAAGTGATCAACTTAAGCCACATGGTACACAATACATCCTATGACCAGAAACTTGAAAACGCAAAGGCTAGGATTCGGCGTATACACCCTCATGTTCCTAGACACTTCAACATCGAGTAACACACATTGAATTCCGGGACGGAATTCCTATTAAGGGGGTGAGACTGTAACCACCCGCATTTTTAGGTTACTTTTCATTTTCGAGAATTTACAATTCACTTTCACTATTCACATTTACTATTCACTTTTACTATTCATCCGTAAAACTTTTATTTCACATTCTCGTAAGATAAATTATTTTAGTAATGACCTGAGAGTTCGACCATCGTTAGATCATTTTCGCAAAAGTTATTAAGTAAACATCGTTTTAAAGTTTCGTTTTAGACGGTCCACCGTTTAAACATCACGCGCTTAACGAAAATCAACCCTGATAATTTTCCTCGCATCAGATAAATTTTTAGATCATTCATGATTAATTTGAGAATTTTTAAACTTTATTATTTTTAATATTACCAAATAAGCCCAGCGCAGAACAAAACTAAACTTACGTTTTAAACAATTCTACTTACATCCAGACTTAACGATTCCTGCACTGTGTTTCTAATATGTTTTTGACACTTTTACATTTTTGGAAAAGTCAAACATATTTCCCTCCTCCTTTGACCATAAAGGAATTAACCTTGTACGTTCTACATTTTTGCTTAAATCGCGTAACTTTTAAACTTCACGAATAACTGTAAAGTTATCCCGCGTATGACGAAAACCACATTTTAACATCTCATATCACTTTTAGACTAATTTTATTCTACTCTAAATAAATTCACGGTCGTTTCCCTGAAATTTCGTTCTTTTCCGATAAACTGCGAATTACGCGTTTTTGACCCGTATTTCCAGCTTTAAGCATCGTTTTTGCACCCAATAAGACTTGTCACCCATTTTATATTTTTATATGGAGTATAATGATGAGTTTCATCATTCCTACAAATTTCGTATTTTTACGATACCCGGTTTTACGTTTTATGGCTTCGGTTAGCGATTAACGGAACCAAAACTCACTCCGTAACCAAGATAAGATCAAAACTAACCACATAAGTCATCTTATCTCTTCCATGACAGAACTTAGGGGGGGAGTCATCATATTGGTGGCATCATCCTAACCTTGGTTCATTAAGATCATTACAAGTGTCCTAAACCTAACCATGGTTAATATTTAACCCAATATATGGTTAACCAAACTTACCCTCCTATAAATAGCAAGTGAAATACATCCTAAACACCCTCATAAACTGAAATGGGTCGTTCATATCATCAAACCCTCATATCTTCCATAATTTGTTCTTAAACTCCAAGTTTATGCAAGGAAGTTCCAAAAGATCAAGCTACTACATCAAATATCTAGCAAGTTTAAGTGATCTTCTTGAGTTTAGATCCACTCAAGTCACTTAATACTTCATCACCAACTCTTCAAGATTGCAAGGGTGCCAAGGTGTAGAAAGCTAGCTCAATCCGAAGTCCTAAGTGTTCAATCAATGTCCGATCCTTACTAAGTTACTCCTTTCTTATTGAAAGCCAAAAGTTGTAAGCAACTTATCACCACCATCATCTCATCTTTATTATTAATAATATTAAACTATTTCATGCTATATATATAGTTACTATGTTGATTCATGATGTACATATACTCAATCACTTGTTTTAGTTCACATATTGTCATAAAAGTAACAAACTACTAAACTAGTCATATTCTACACATGTGAGACCATTAAAAACAGTAACATAAGGACTTTATAACTTACATAATATGGTAGACAAGATTAAAAGGTAAACATAGCAATTTGAATCACCCGAAACGGACAAACGAGTCAAAAGTTATAAGCAAAAGAAGTTAGCGAAACCTAAACGCCGAAACTGCCCATAACTTTCTGTTGAGTTCTGTCTTTTTAAAAGTGGTGCTTCTGGTCCGAATCATCAAAAAGTTAAAACACGAAAGTTGTCCGGAACGACGTTTTCCTTCAATAACAAAGAAGCTCGGGCCTTGAAAACGCATAAATAGGCCAAAATCTTTCAAAAACAGAAACTGCCGTAAATATAGTCTCACAACTATACTTTTGTCACAACTAAAAGCAAACCAAGAGGCCTAATGGCCATAAACCAAGACCACGGCTACGGCTAAGACCAAAGTTGAGTCTCAAGACCATGGTAGTCAAGACCAAAGTCACGGCAAGGCCATGGCTAAAGCCTCAAGGCTTGTTTTCCAAAGATCGTTAACTAAGGTAATCATATATATGAAACGACGAGAACTTGTAATAACCAACTTTACAATTTAGAAACTTGTAAGCTTTTCTTTAAACACTTGTGATATAAATTATGACGATATTGTAATAACCATTATGATTCCTAATAAAAGCCAAACAACCTTGTAACTTGTGTTTACAAACCATATGACACTTGTGATATATAAATAAAACTTATGTTTTATCTACTAAGTGCTACAAAACTAGGGAGCTTCATGTGAGGGGTTTCATTTGAGTAAAACGTATCGACGAGTTGCTGGATTTACGATTTAAAGTGTCCTAGCTCCTCGAACGTTTACTACATGACCTCTGAATTATGATGGCCCGAACGGTAGTACGATATATATATAAACTATACACGTTTTCACAACTAGACCATTTCTATAAACGACATATACATAAACCATGTACTACATCGTGATCAACATAGGAATATATATATATAGGATGGTTTATGTTTTCTTAAACATTATTCCAAACTTAAGTCGCAACATTTCATTTTTAGGTTGCACGTAGAAGTTCTCACGACATATCCATCATTCTCATTATACATTTGATATCATTTACTCTGAGGTGAGTTCATAGCCCCACTTTTTACTTAATTGTTTTACAAACCCTTGGGGGAGATACATGCTTTATTTTAAACTGAACACATTGCTTTCAAATTCTATACTTATCTGATTATTTTACTTGCACTAAGTTACCGCATTTGCCAAACTTAAGTCCCTAATCATGAATCATTAATCACGAGTGAAGTGAGCGCGAATATTGTGGATAGATCTATCGGGATTGACGAATCCCGTTTGTTTGACCAGGATCCGGTAAACAAACGCACTATATTTGAGTACATCAGGTAAAACGGCAAATTTTACCTACTTGGGGCATCGGTTACTATTATATGACAGCAAGTTAACGCCTTGATTGCATGATGCTTAGTGAATAATAACTGTTTTGTTTTCAAAACATTGGTGTGAGTCTAATTAACTCACACTACCAACATAATGTGTTCAACCATTTAACAAACTCTATGAGTGTTGACAGTTTTAAGCATGTATTTCAGGTCCATAATGTCGGAAGCTGGCACGGAAGAACAAGGATACTGAAGAAGGCTATAAATTTTATTATCATTCGAAAACCCATTTAATGTATTTTGTAAACTTGGAACCATCTGGGACCTCATTTTTGTAAACTCTGATATTTATATAAATCGAATGATAAATCTTTTAAAACGACTCCATTAGAGTACGTTTTCTATTGTTATGACTGTTGTGCCATGAAGTAACACCCAGTTTGAATTCCGCTGCGTATCACGAAATTGGGGGTGTTACACAACAGAAAGCAAACACACCCTAGATGGTTGACCCACTAAACCGCAAACAAATAACAAACAGACAAACCAGACGCACCCTTTTTGGGTTGCTGTGACACACAAACAAACACCAAGCGCCCTTAGCTGGTTGGTGTGGGCTGCCGACAACACTACCAAGCATACCCGAGCTTGTGCCGAGTTGGTGAGCTAACAAAAGCAAGCCAAACAAACACACCCTCTATAGGTTCGACATAACAACAACAATAACATCAAGATTTTAATGAAAAAGCTACAACTCATGTACAAAAGAATAAAACAAGCAGTTTCAATCTGAGACCAAGTCGGGTTTTACCCGTAGCCTCTACGGGTTTTTGTGCCTGACCTGTACAGAAAAAAATAAACACGCCCGACAAATCGAATCAAATACACACCCAAATGAGTTTTCGAAGGAAGCAAAGATAAACAAAACCAAGATCAAACCCGAGACTACCAAACAAAACGACAACCCTCTTGGGGTTTTGTGGCCGACTCGATCAGGAAACAAACACACCCTTTGGGTAGTTTTTCAAGCCAAGGCAAAACAGGCCCGAGACCAAATCCACAACAGCAATAGATACGTGGGTTGGCATACCAATAAAACAAAAGGGAGATGGTTATGATGGATTGACGTGATCACGACCAAGTCCCGTGGACAAGATAACCGTGACACGATCTATACCCAAAACCACATGATCTCCTTGATGGTGATGGTTGTGGTGTTATAAAGTGGTGATGGAGCGGCAGTGGTCGGATGGTGGTGATGTTGTGGCGGTGGTAATGTGGTGGTGCATAGAGTGAGAGGAGGAGTAATATCTGTTTGTGGAAAAGAGAGATAAGCAACCCCGTGTATAGGGTTAAAAAAAAGAAAAACAAAAAAAATTCCACGTAAGTTTCGATATATTTACTTGGCTTGCCACGTATGCAGTTTGTGACCATATCGACACAGAAAGAAAAGTACACTACCTAACCAGGTTGCAAAAAAAGTACAGGTACCATATCGGGACATTTGAGAAAGTACATGGCTATTTAATAGCTTAAACCCAAGAAAATATATAAACTTGCTACATAGTTAAACGTTTTTAAGAAACAAATTCTCGTGTTGTATAGTGGAGATCTAGCCAGGCTTTGAAACATTTTAAATCTCGGTATAACATCATACAAAACCATTATTTTTTTTCCTTGTAATCTTCTTTGTTTTCTTGAGAATAAAAACCAATATCATAATGAACACGTTTTCTATGTTTTGTGAAAAATTAATCTCATTTATTTTTTTTTTAAAATCTGAAAATAGAAAATTAAGAAACTTTTTCTCTAACTAAACGCACCTATAATGTTTTATAGTTTTCCTTGTTAAATTAGAAAATGCAAATTTTCTGTTTTGCAAAAATTTTGACGAGAAACAATTAATTTGAACGCATTTTTTTAATACTACGTATTATATAAACATATTATAAGAAACATGTGTTCTCTTTTAACTAAGAGGAGAGTTATTTTACATACCAAACTTTTCTCACATACCAAGGGACTCATCTCCACTATCCATCTAAAAAGAAATCAATTGCTGAGATTAAAAACATTTTATTATTTCACATATTTTTTATAATTTAAATATTTCTTAAAACGTTAATTGTTAAGCGAAAATATTTACACCGTAGCGACGAGCATTTAATTATCTTTCTATAAACGGGCACTTTGCTATACTTTCGGAAAAAGAAAAAAAAATCACGTTTTTTCGTCTTTTTTTCGTTTTTTTACGTTAATGAAGTTTGCATGAAAAAATCATATATGATTAAACACTAAATTGAATATCACATGTGATATTAGTGTTAAATCGTATATGATATGTAATATCACATGTGATATGATATGTATATCATATATGATTTTACACTAATATCACATGTGATATTACATATCATATATGATTTAACATTAATATCAAATGTGATATTCAAATTAGTGTTTAATCATATATGATTTTTTAATTCAAATTTAAGTAGCGTAAAAAAAACTAAAAAACTTTAAAAAAACGTGAAAAATACGTTTTTTTTTTTTTTGTCGAAAGTATATCAAAGTGCCTATCTATAGAAAGATAATTAAATGCTCGTCGCAATGATATATTTTTTTTTCCGCTGAACGATTAACGGTTTGAAAGATATTAATATTTGCAAAAAAATGATGAAAAAGGGTTTTTTAAATTGTTGGGATTAATCTCAATTATTAGATCAAATAAAAATGAAAGATGAAGATTGATCACTTAATATATTAAGAAAATGATCTTAAATTTTTAACTAAACACGCCCTTTTTGCAGCGACGGGTAATTGACAAAAAGTAATTCCGCAAACTGGTCATCTTTGTATCACAGTTTTTGGTCCATCCTTCGAATAGATGTTACAATAAATGTTGCTAAAAATATTTCAAGCATCAAATTAAAAGTTAAAAACAAGGTTTTCAAAATCAGGATTTTATCTAGGATCATTTTCGTCTTTGCAATATCGTGATCGTAAGATCGGATTGTGATTTTAAGATTCTACTCTAATGTTATTTCTTAATAGTTTTTGTAATATTATACAAATCTGCTAATTATTATACATTATAAAAACAAAATACTATAAATGTTTTATAGAAATGTTGTCCTAAACTCTTATTCTGAATCTTTAAAGATTAACATCTTATTTTTTAAATTCTACACAAAAAAAAAAACCTCATAATTTGTAGTTTTTTAGTTTGTAATCTAAGAAAAGTAAGATTGAATCAGATTAGATCTTAAAATCGTATAGCCAAGATCGAGATCTTGACAACTATGGTTAAAACTATTACAAAAACAAATGTGTCCTTACCATAATAATGGAAGTGATAACTATAGGGCATAGGAACTAGGGGACTAGGGGTAACCTATGTTCATGTGTATTTAGTTGACTTATTTATGTAAAAATTCATAATGTTAAGTTAGGCCATCCTAATCTATTTGAAGAATTCTAATTATAGTGTGTACTTTTATGTATTTAAATAATTGTTAAATATAAATTTGTAGTAACAATGAAACATTTAAAAAATGTATTGTACTTTACTTTCTGTTTACGTATGTTATGTATCGGAGGGTTGAGGCGACTATTTTATTTGGTTTCCCTCGGTCGATAAAGGACCTCAAGGTGTGACTGGAGTTACTAGTTGAGGTAACGCTTATTAAAGTAGCCGGAGTGGATTGTGAGAATCCACTTAGTTTAGGTGTGGTGAAGCTAAGTTGGCTCATTTGTGAAAATGAGTCTTCTATTTATAAGGATGGCCCTAGGGTTTTGCACCAATTCCAGGATGGTCCATGTGGTAGACATCCAATTGTGGAGACAAGGGGCTACACGTGGCGTGATGCCCTTGGCCTCACTAGATGTGTGCAAAGATATACACATGATTGAGGATCTGCCTCATAGCGAAGGAGGTAGTGACATATGTCTGACGGTTGCAACGGTCTTAGAAATGTTCCCGGGCCTGTCGCTTCCTAGAGAGCATTTTGTCAGGCGTATGAGCCTTTCTTGGGAATTTATTTCCTTGGTGTAATACGATGGGTTTTGGCAGCTGTTGGGCTTGGTTTGAGAGTGTCGACCTTAGCTTATTGGGCTGAAGGCCCTATACGCTATCAAGTCCCCCCAGTTCATTATTGTATTTAACTACTTCAAGGAAATGTAGTAATTGACTCTTGTGATCTATTAATGATTCTTTTTCAGGCTATGATGTGTCCTAGGAGCGTAACATGTTTTCCTTATCCTGGCTTTTCCTGTGCAAGTGACGCCTGGGCGTCAGGTGTATTTATTGTAGAACCCCAGGTGACCGTGTTTTGTAATATTTTCTCTCCTTTGTTTTGCCTGGCGTGTTGGTCTCAGGGACAAATACTTTTTAATGCCTTTATGTTTTTGTCATTTTCAAAGCTCCTGTCCTTTTTCTTGATTTCCTTGAAACTTGCCCTGAGGCGTCCGTTGTGTTTTTTCCTTTTTCCTGTGCGTTTATTGCGTTTTCCTGGCCCACTTCTTTTTTGGGCTTTGTTATAAGAATTTTAAAGTAGGCAGTTGTGTTACTTCAATCGGTTATATCCGTTTTACTCAATCCCTTTTTGAAGAGAGTCATGGAAAAAAGTGGTTTGTAATATTACTTTTCCTTTCAAGTCTTTCTTTAGTCGTTTTCTTTTTCCTTCTTCAATATGCCTCCATCTGATAAGTCTGTTTCTTGTAAGAGTTGGTTGACGAGAGAAGGGATGGAAGCTTAAGGAGAAGTTTCCTTGGCTTTCTTCATATAATATGCCGGCTCCTGCCGTGGATGACCAGGAAAATACATCGCCCTCTTGTGTAACTGTGGCTCTGTATCTTGAGTATATTAGCCATTGCAACCTTTGTTTCCTTCTCCATGACTTATATTGTGAAGTTCACAATTTTTATAAACTCTCTTTTTCTCAACTGCATCCTAGCATTGTGCAGAAAATTAATACTTTCATTGTCGTTTGTCACTCACTCGACCTTTAGCCGGATCTTTCTGTCTTTCGATACCATTTTCACCAGAAAGGAGTTTTTTCTTGGTATTCTCTTGAAAAGGGTTTTTCTGGTTGGCACCAGAATTGGATTTGGGTTGATGTTCGTCATGGTGATTTTCCTTTTTCCCTTCTTGGTTGGAGGCAAAATGTTGTTCTGGATGATGGTCCTGATCCCCCCCCCCCCAATTCCTAATGGCGATCCTCAAATTCTTTTTGAGAGATTCCAGAATGTCAATGTTTTTCAGAAACCTTTTAACGAGGCTGTCTTGTATCAGGCTCATTTGAACCATCACTAGGAGGTAGATTTTGTTCTCGAAATAGTGACGGATGAAAGGAGAGAGGTTTCTGTCTTTTTTCCTTTTCTTTCTTTTATTTTTGCATTTTTAATTGAACTTCCCTTTCTCTTATGCAGTTTTCTCGTTGGGTCGTTATTTGTCTTCTCGTGGTGAAGGCTCTATGTCTGTGAATAGTGTTCGAATTGATGTTCTTGAGAATGACGAGCATCATCCTGCTGTGGTCCATCCTAGAGATGATGTCGTCCACTAGGCGTCGTTGTAGTAAAAATTGGGTCTAAAAACTTAAAAACCTCCCTCGTTGGGTCGTTATTTGTCTTCTCGTGGTGAAGGCTCTATGTCTGTGAATAGTGTTCGAATTGATGTTCTTGAGAATGACGAGCATCATCCTGCTGTGGTCCATCCTAGAGATGATGTCGTCCACTAGGCGTCGTTGTAGTAAAAATTGGGTCTAAAAACTTAAAAACCTCAATAACTTATGTTCGGAGCATTTTTAGGACTCAAAGGTTGACCCTAATGAACTTTAGTTAGTTCGGTGTGGTGACTTGAGATATGTATGATTCGTATGTGAAGAGAGAGATAAGATGAAAAGAGAACTTGTTATATCATTTGAACCATCACTAGGAGGTAGATTTTGTTCTCGAAATAGTGACGGATGAAAGGAGAGAGGTTTCTGTCTTTTTTCCTTTTCTTTCTTTTATTTTTGCATTTTTAATTGAACTTCCCTTTCTCTTATGCAGTTTTCTCGTTGGGTCGTTATTTGTCTTCTCGTGGTGAAGGCTCTATGTCTGTGAATAGTGTTCGAATTGATGTTCTTGAGAATGACGAGCATCATCCTGCTGTGGTCCATCCTAGAGATGATGTCGTCCACCAGGCGTCGTTGTAGTGAAAATTGGGTCTAAAAACTTAAAAACCTCAATAACTTATGTTCGGAGCGTTTTTAGGACTCAAAGGTTGACCCTAATGAACTTTAGTTAATTCGGTGTGGTGACTTGAGATATGTATGATTCGTATGTGAAGAGAGAGATAAGATGAAAAGAGAACTTGTTATACTGATAAGGATTAAAAACGTATACTTTTAAGGGGTCATTTAAGCCCTTAATCGCTCACTTTTATATCCGTTACTGCTTAATTTCGTTCCTTTTCACCTTTTAGGTCTCTTGGAGGCAAATTGCTGAAATGATGCTTAATTAGGCGAAAAGGAGTGAATATGTGAAGAAAATGGCTAAAGTCAAGATCAAGACACTCAAGTTGCTGAAAATGCACCTGACGGCGTCCCAATCAGAGGGCGACACCGTCCCTATATTTGTGACGACTCAGGAGTGAAATTGCTATTTTACACCTGACGGCGTCAGACTTTGAAGAGTAGGGCGTCACGAAAACTTTTCTCCTCAAACGGCCTAGATCCAGATTCAGACGATTTTAGAGTTGAAGCTGACGGCGTCACAACCACAACGTGACGCCGTCCCGAAGTTGACTTGGCCAAGACGAAACCCTAATGGCGGCGATCTGACGGCGTCACAATTAAAAGGTGACGCCGTTGCAGTTGTAAATCTATATATAGAATTCGTTTTTCAGACTTTTTGAGAGGTAGACTTGTGGAGTAAAAACCTAAAACGATTATAGTCCGGTTTGGACAGTATTTTAGGGTTCTCATACCCTATTTTACATCGAGATAAGTTATTTATTCCCTTGATTTCATTATGTCTTCAATTGAATGTGTGTATGCTTGCATGTTTAACATGTCCGGCTAATTTACTTGTGTGTTTGCTTAGATCTATGAAACCTAGTTATTGAATATTGATTGGTTGTCTCTTATCTTAATTGTAATTGGCTTAGGAGTGCATGAAGCCATCGTTGTGTTTTTAATGCTTGATTAATCTTTGTTGAACATTAGTTTATAGTTACTAGTGGAACTGTAGGCTAAACATCTAAATATAACCTTAGTGTTAAGTTTACGAGTCCTAGAGATTTCGTAGTCATTAACCTTAGGTAGCTTCAAAGAGTTAGGGATAAAAGCACACCCTATGACCTTAGGAAACACAACGCGTTAAGAATAAGGACGTGACAATTCAACCAACAATAAAAGATAACTAGGGGTAGCAAGATTTGGCCCATATCCATCTGGATTTGGTTTAAATGTGAACTTTTGAATCGTTGTGATTGACTCACCATGTTTATAGACAACATTTTGAAACTCTTTGATTTTGTTTTGCAAATCGACAATTTCATCGAGATAGAGATCTATTTGTCTCTTTGAATGTTGTTTGCATTCTGAAAACTGTATTTGACATGATAACAACTTAGACTTGGCTTTTTGAGTTTCCGAAGTGAGAGTGCTAACTTTTTGTTTATGTTCAAATTTTTGTTGTTCTATTTGATAAAGCAATTCATTCTTGGAAACAACTAGATCACATATCTGTTTTTCTAAAGATTTTTCGCTTTGGTATGACTTTGAAAAAGCGACTTCAAAACTATATTCACGTTTCTCTTTAGATTCAAAATTATTGAGTTGTACCTTATAGCATTCAATATCCTTAGTCAATAGTGCCACTTTTTCTCGAAGATTATTATTAATCTCATTGCACTTTTCTAATTGAGATTGGGTGGTCTGAAATAAGGTCATGAGCTCTGGATCTGGATTAGACAAAGGCTCATTTTGTTCTACTTGAGTCTCAACACATTCATCATTTAGATCCTCAAATTTAATCACGGGGTCAACTTGATTATCAATGGTAACCGTAAGGTCATCTTGATCGTCAAATGTAACTACGGGATCCATTTGATTTTCTTCGTGATGAGATGTAGATGGCTCATGTTGAACACTCTGTTCCTCGTCGGATGCAGATGCAGGCGGAGATATCAGATCATGTATAAGACATATGTTTGGATCCGGTACCTGAGACAAGCCATCAGTGTCATAAACTGGGCCTGTATCACTCATGTGGAGCTCTTGCATGTTGGCCATAAACATTATAACTGCGTTGGCATGCAAGTCCTCCATGTCATCATCAGAATCTGCATTAGCCATGAAGCTCTGTTCCTTGTTGGTAAGTGTTCCACCAGCTTTATGCTTGAGAGCCAAGAGTAAAGCTTCTTTGTGATAAGCGTTGCCTCTTGTTCTCGGCTTTGGGCAAGCATTCGCCAAATGACCCTTTTCATTGCAGTTGTAGCATCGGAGACCATTATTCCCATTCTGAACGTTTCCCTGATCAACAATTTGAACCCGTTGCTGTGGAGCACCCATGTTATTCCAGTAGCATTAAATCCTTGACCACTACCCATCGGACGACCATTTCCTCGGTTCTAAACCTCAAACCTTCCATTTTTAACAACTGCTTGATTCCTTGTATTAGATGAGGTAGGAATACGGTTGTTGTATTTGTTAGCAAATCTCCCAAAGGATCGAGCAATTAACGAAAATCCTTGATTCAACGTATCGAAAGCTTCTACATCCTCATTCGTTGTCTCACTATAGAGTGCTGAATCAGTGTTGTTGTTGTAAGGAACCAGTTGAGTTTCTTGTGATTGCTGTGATGGATGATATGGTGTAATCTGGGCTGATTGTGGTGGATTAGTAAAGACAGTAGGGAGCAATGGAAATTGTGGATAACAAGCTTGAGTAAACAAAGCAAGAGCATTGTTATTTGGTAAAGGTGCAGTGACTCCACGGAGAGCTCTATCTTTGTCTACTTCCTTTTGATGGTGCTTCAAGTAGTCATACAACAACCCGTACTTTTCTTTGTGAAGATGTTGGATCAGTCCCATATAGATCTTAAGAGCCTTAATGAAAGTATACTAAACATGTGTAATCACAAGAAAACTATGGAGAACCTTTGCTAGACTTATGTTTACGCGAAATATAAACACAAGAATTAAGAAGACAATAAACACAAAAGACTTAATCCTCTATGGGTCTATATTAAATTACTAACAATGTTATTGACAAGCGTGCATAAACCCTAGCCGCAGGTTTCTTTTATACTATAAGAAACCCTAATTCTGCAGCTTACTAAACACGTAAAAGATATGCATTATCTATTCCTAATTTAACTCATGCATATCCTAACTAAATACTAATAATACGGAAACTACATATCCGCAGAAACAATATTAACTATCAGTAGCCATACTATCAGCAGAAACACTAAAACTATCAGCAGGAACCTTTATCAGCAGGAATCCACTATTACAATAATTCCTAACAATCCTCCCCTAAACTTGAATTTGACCACGTTAACTTCAAGTTTCCAGATAGATCTTGAATGTGCAAGAGGATTGAGGATAAACAACAACTGAAACCAGATAAGCAACCAGCAGAACACCTAGAACCACCAGAAACAGGAATGAAGTCCATGATTCCATCAGCAATTCCTAGATCAGCAACATCAGGAACCAGTAGCAATAGTAACCAGAGTAGATTTGATAAGCCTTTACCAAGTAGCTAGTCACTCTTGGGCTAGCTGGTTCTTGAGTGGAATCATGACATCACCCTGGTGAACCAATAACCAGTCCAACACTTAGAACATGAATCAATAAACCCTAATGGTTTTTGGCAAACCATCACAGCCATAAACGGATTTGATTTGTCTTTACCTGAAGCCGTTAACTCAGGACTAGTTATGGTGTTCCACTGCCTTTACCACAAGCCATGAACTTGTGGGCTAGCCAACTCTTCATCCATTAGGACATGGTAAGTTGAGCACCATAAAACTTATTGGCAAGTTGTCAACCTTCCAACGTATTTGAGGTCTCTTTATCAGAGCCGTTTCCTCATGGAGTAGCCAATGTTTGATGTGTTAGACCAGGGTACATTGATAACCCTCTGATTTTTAGTAAATCAGCAACTATCAACGGATTTGAAAATACTCGCTAGAGCCGTACCCCCATAGCAAGTTAACCCTTTGTCACTTAAGACATGGTGAGTTAAAACCATATATGAGACGCAACTGTACAACATGATCCTCAAAGAAGAAAGTTAGCAATCAAACAATATATACATAAAAGTTTTTTTTTTAAACACAAAACAAAAGATAAAAAAGAAATAATAAATATAACAACATACCAGGCCTTAAGAACAAGAATCAGCAGAAGCAGCAATGAGTTTATCCTTAATACGTGTAACTATCTGCTCTGCATTGACCATATCATTTCCAACAGGAGCAGTAGAGAAACTCAACTTATTCTTCAGCATTTGCTCCATCATTGGTACAGACAAAGGATAATTTTGATCCGAAAACATATAAACATAAACCCCAGACCAGGTCTGCACAACATGTACACTAGACAATGGATAAAATTTCCAACCATAAACCCTCCACTGATTTTGACCTTCCCAAATCATAAACCCTGCACCATCTTGATATATGGAATCAAACAAAACTTGAAGATCGCCCAACAACATGAGACCAGCACCAGTTGCATGATGAGATTCGTAATGTTTGGACACCATTCAATAAAGTGCAATAAGATCTTGTCTGTCTAGAAAATTCAGTATCTCAGAAAGAAAAGTAAAATGTCGGACATACCCATCTTTGCGATACACAGAGTTACATGAACCCAAACCACCAAGACCAGTAGGGTGAGTTCCCATCTCTGAAACATAGACCATACAACTGGTTCCTCATCAGAATCATCCTCCACAAAATCCTCTATAAAAGACTCTCAGGAGCCTGAAGATCAAGAGAACCACTCTTCTTTCTAGCTATACTCTTCTGTCGTCTTCCAGAAATGGAAGAGGGAGAGGAAGCAGCAGACACATCAACAGTGGGGATCACTGATGTAGCAGGGGTAGTAACCTCCTCCTTTTCAGGTGAAATAACTGATGGATTTTGGGTAGGAGCAGGAGTGGACATATGCTCTATCTCATCAGTAGAATGAACCTCTCCTCCATCAGTAGAAGTAGGTGGCACATCATCAGGAGTAACTGATGTTGCACCTCCAGCAGAAACAGATAAAGGAATCTCAGCAGAAGACTTTGTTGAATGCTCAGAAAGAATATGCTGAGCTGTATCTACTGGTGTCTCTTCAGCATAAACTGGAGCATTATCAGGAGTAGCAGCAGTCTTTAATCTCTTAGGGTCAGAGCCTTCCAGAAGAGACTGAGAGCGTTTCACCCTGGTATAAGGATTGAGACCATCCTTCTCCAACCTTGTGAGAATTGTGTTATACTCTATGACCAACTGATCATCGGACAAAGATTTCACAAAATCCATAGACCAGCCAGTGTTGTAGACAGCAAAAATCGTATTCTTCACAAATTCCCTCATATGTTTCCTCTGTTCAGCTTGAGAAAGAGGTCTATCCCTTTTTGCCTTATCTTTTCTCTCAGCATCAGCCTTCCTTCTCCGTTTAACCAAGTCAAGTATATCATCAATATAGTTCTCAGAATCAAATGCTCCACCCAATATAGATTGGGCAAGAGATGGATTGGTAGTAACATCACCCTCCAGTTGATTCCAAGTGTCATATGTAAATCGTAGAGCAAGATTATCAAGCTCTTTCATTCGATGAAGTGTGACATCAGGAACTTTGTGAACCTGACTTCGAAACTCCGCATCATAAGCAGCCTGAGTCTGTGCAGCCACTTCCGTATCTCGTTAGGAAATCTCATGAAGTCTCAATAGCCTAGCCTGTTCAGCCCTATAAGCATCTGAATCCATATCCTCATCTATTATTTTAGCCTTTCCCTTACTTCCTGCGGATCAGACATGGGTTCAACCTCAACAAAAGAAACCTTAGGATTAGTAGAAACAGGAGTTTCAACAGCATCAAAAAGAGGCTTATTAGCAGAAATCTCATCAGCAGAAGTGGATTCGGGAGGAAGCTGTACAGGTTCAGAAGAAACATGGATATCAGTAGCAACAGAGTGATCCGGAGGAACCACAGAACTATCAGCAGCAACAAACTCATATGCTGATGCTTCAGTATTCAGATTGACCTTCCTTGTGATCCTTTTCCTTTTAAAAACCTGGACCTCTGGATCCTTCTGTGGAGCAGTAGTGCCCAAAGAAACAGAAGCCAAGATATGAAGTGCTTCCAAATCAATTTGAGTCCTCTCAGTATCTTGATCCCTTTCTGAATCAGAGAAAACAACATTGCTTCTCCTTTTGTTCATCCGAATCTCTAAGTCATTTACCCTTTTTAACAGCTTTACAATAGCACCACCGAGAGTCTGCTTTGTTTCCTTAAGCTCATTTCTTGTTTCTGTGAGCTGAGCCTCCAAATCATCAACCTTCTTAGAATATCTGTTAAGCAAGCTAGACATGTTCATTAGCACATCAGGATCCTCATCTCCACCAACAGGTTTTCCTGAGGTATAGGGAGCTTCATTGGTCCTGGGAGGAGACACATAAAAATTATCCCCAAAGAAGGTGTCATCCTCAAAGTTATCCCTAGGAGGACTCGAAGGTTGGACAAATAGTTGGTCAACATTGTCCTCAGTCTCAACAGGAGCTTGACCCTGTGGATCAGAGGTAATAACAGACTCCTCAGGAGCAACAACCCTTGGTGATGGTGGGACAACAGGTGAAGGAGACGGGGGTTGCTGGTCTTCAGTGGCAACTGATGCAGAGACATCAAGAGCATTTGAGGCACCAATATTAGGCTTTAAGCCACCAGCAGGAATACCTGCACCAGAAGCTATATTGCCACTTGGCAACGTAGAAGGTAACAGGGGTCTGTGTTCTCCAGCAAAATTAGTTTTCATGGTTGCAAACAGTTTGGCAGTTAATTTACTTATTGCTTTTGGAGTTTTATCAGAGGTTTCAAAGTTTAATATCATCTGAAGAAATCTAGGATATATTAAGAATTTATGTTTGGTATCCTTGATATTTTTGAGCATTTCCTCAAAGATATATTTTGAAAAGTTCTAAGTTCTCCCATGAGCCAAACAAATGATAGCAGTAGTGATTGCGCAAAAGATTGCACTACCAGGCTTCGATGAGGATCAAAGTAATGAGGGGTGTATGTTCCAGCCAAGACTCGCCTGTAACCTGAGAATAAGAAATACTAAGACACTACGTTAAGTGATTACGCAGGGGTAGGACCCTGCGAACCACCTCCGGCGTGAGAGTAAGTATGAGTTATGGCTGTATAAGTGTGTGTAAGTAAAAAGATGAGTGTGAAATGAGCATACCATAATCCCTTGTTCGTCTAACCTATTTATAGTGGAAGAAATACGGTTAGAGGCACTCTTGCATGAATGTAGGAGATCATGGGGGCGTCCCATGATTGTGGGTAACTGCTAGGGGTTAGTGACCCACGTTCTCAGACTTGACGGGGAAGCCAAGAGAGAGAGGGAGATTGTGGGTTTGACCAAGTCAGGAGGCTCCTTATCCATTGTTCCTTCGTCAACCATACCCCGAAGGGCTTAGAGCTGCGAATGGCGAATTCCCCTAAGGTAACCTTCGTGCCAACGAATGGTTTGACGCCAGTGGATATTTTGGAATCCTAACCTGGGCCTTCGTATGGAAGGGCTTCGACACGTCTCGGAGGAGTGTCATTCGAGCTACTCGGAGGGTACATCATCAAGCCCCCCAGTCAAAAGTGATGCATATGAGCGAAGAGGCATTGCATTCGACTTCTTGCTTCTAAAAAATTACATCTCACTGCAAATTGCGTTAGTTAGGGGATAATTACTTACCTAACTGAGCGCATTAAATGCGACCGCTGCCCGCTACAGGAATCACACTATCCCACTTTACCCGGAAACCAAAAGTCATCCCTATTCAAAATTTAAAAATTTTAAACGAGTAATACTTATCTTTTGGGACACGTGTGCTGTGTTTAATAGATGCCAAAGGGAGTATAAAAAGAGGGTAGATGAAACCCTAACCCATTTTACACTCTCCGACTATTTTCACACGCAGTAAAACGCCATCGCCATCACTCCGAAACAAAGGTAATCATTCTTTCTTACTGATAGCTTGTTGTTTTTCCTTTAAAAAATGGATTCTAAGTTCATTATAAAACAGCAAAAGTGTACATTATCTGCAAAAGATCTTCATGATCACTTAGCCGATTATCCCATCCCACTAGAACATAAAGTGATGTTACCCAAACCTACTCAGGGTATCTTTGATGCCCTTCCAGGTTTCGTAGGGCTGTATACACATGCATTTAGTCATTCAAACCTTCGGATTCCGTTGCACCCACTGATATTAGAGTTTATGCAATACTACAAAGTTCATATCTCTAGGTTTAATCCCTTTGGTTTTGCCAAATTAACCACATTCATAGTGATGTGCACAGCCTACGGCTATGAACCAACATTGACAGTTTTAAGACGATTTTTGAACTTGTACCCTGGGGGCAATTGGTTGACACTAGCAAAAAGACCTGAGGCAGATGTACCCAACCTGTTTGGGAAGGTGTACACAAACATAACAGGCTGGAAGGGTAGCTTTTTCTACGTGTAAGACACTATTGTTCCCCCTACATATTCAGAGCTGCTGAACAAGGAAAATAGGTATAATGCTAAACGGTATAATGACCCCCTGCCCTACGAGGTTCAAAGTGATCCCTATTATCAGCGTTTGGTCAAATATCCTGTGGATGTGCAAGTATTCCCTGAAGCCATTTTATACATGGCTGGGATTGCTCAGAGTTGGGAGGGGTCTCCCAAGAAGCCTATGATCATATACCAAGGACAAAGTATGTTTATCTACTCCTATTTAAGTAGGACCAATGTAGCACTGATATTTATTTCTTCTTGTTTCTATTTTGCAGAGATGTCATTCAGAAACTTTATGTTCCAAGACTTGGATGAAGATTTAAGTTTCGTGCCTGCGGAGAAGGCTGAGGAGTCTTATGGTGTTGGCTCTCCTTCAACATCTGTAAACAAAAATGATGTAGACATTCCGAAGCCAGAGCCTCTTTCATCAGCACCCCCGCAACTTGCTTTGGAGGGTCCATCCCAACTGGTGGAGAATATTGCTGACTCGGACGATCCTGCGGATGAGGATGTCCCCGTCGTTGGTTCAACAGGAATAGCTGATAGGTTGAAGAGTAGGAAAGGGACAGCGACCAAGACTGTGAAGTCTACCAAAAAAAGGAAAAATCCCCTGCCTGCCTCTGGGAGCAGAGTTGTGAAGCAGAAGAGTGCCGAGGGCAGAAAGTTTGTGAAGTCTGCCTTCGAATTACCCGATGAATCCGTTGAGGTTCATGGTAAGTAGTTTTTCCTTATGAAACATGCGAAATTATAAATTGCACAACTATGTTAACTGTTATACATTGTGTTGCTCACAGGTCTTCCAGAGACAAAGGAACTCCCCAATGCTTTGGCCTGTCACCGGATTGTTGACCATGTGACCCCTCCGCAATGGAAGAGTATGCTAGAAAACATGTCTATTGAAAAGTTCTGTGACATGCATGATAATGGGGTTGCGAGGCAGGCAGTAATGGATAATCACTTGAATGCCAAGACTAGAGAGTTGCTCAGAACTTTGGCTAAGCTGGAAGCTAAGTGTGACGAGATTGAGGGAAATGTTGAGAAAAACCCCATTGTCCAGGACCTTCGAGAAAAGGTAACCCAGCTAACCGTTGAACTCGGTAATCTTAAGTTGGAAGAAGCCAAGGTCGTCACTCTCACAGGTCAGAATGCAACTCTTGAGGCAAAATGTGCTGGGCTGGAAAGTGAGAAGGCTAGGCTCGGAGAGGTAGAGGTGAAGTTGAGGGAGGAGATCGATGGCTTGCAGATGAGGTATAAGATGCTGCAAAAGGATCGTGCGGAGGTTGTTTCGAAGGTGGTTCCTTACATAGCCATGGAGCTTTATCACAGCGATGAATTGGGAGCTCAGATGTGGAAGGTCATCAAATCAGCCATATTTCGTGGACGGTGCTTGGCGCTGGAGGAGGCTGCCAAAACAGGTAAGCCCGTGGACCTCTCCAAGATTGAATGCTACCGTCCCACTTCGAAGGCTGAGTATGATGAGGCAGGAAATGCATTTGCAACTGCAGAGTACTCCTTCCTTGCTGAGGCTACCAAAGATCCTATGGCACCCCTCGAAGACCTCCTTTCCAAGAAACCTCGGAAGCTGAAGCCTACCACTCCAACCAAGAAGACTATGTCTACCAAGCCAGTCTCAGTGCAACCATCCCCCACTCCGTCTATAAAAAAGAAAGAATGAAGGCTGCTCTGTTAGCAGTAATTTGGTTCCAAAGGGTGGCATGTACCCTTAAGACAATTTATTTTATGTGACAATGTGTGTCTTGTCTTCCAAACAATTTAAATGCTTTTGATGTATGGCCATGGGCCAAGAACAATTTAACTGGAGCTTAGGCTCCTCATGTAGGTGTAAGGGCAATAGTCCTTATTTTGAATGTGACAGTGTTGGGGATGTACCCCTACACACTTAGTTTATATTTGTTAACTTTTCGTACGCCATTTTTCGGACGCTTAAGTTTTACAACCTAAGGTTAAACAACCTCATTGTGTGTAAATTACAACACCAAGAATATAATGACCAACTTGATCATTGACAGAGGGTCGCGACCCACTCTATCTCAAATCCTTTACATAGTATGACTTTGTAAAAAAAAAATTTTACAAGCGCCAAAAACTACTAGGAGAGTTAATGTGAATGTTTATATTGGCTTAAATGATAAGGCGTGTATTACACCTCAAGCCATTCGACATTGAAACTCATTAATGACTTGGCTGAATGATAACGCTACACGCGTCGTTCGGGGTCAAAGGAACTTCCTTTTCGTCGAGCAAGTTTTTCAACACCCTAGGCAGTGAACCTAATCGTTTTAGTGTAGTATTAGGGTAAGCCACTGGTATTGATATCGTTCTCTAGGGGAATAGGAATGCTAGTGAGAAGTTACTACACTAAGGTTGTGGTTGAGGAAGATTATTTTTTATCTTTTTATATTTTTTAAGGAAAGGAAAGGTACAAATCTCGGGGTTTGAATTTGGGGGGGGGGTTGGTATTGCTACCGATTACTCTACTTATCTAATTATCTAATCTAAGGTGTATGTAGTCTATGTCTAATTAATGTGTGCTCGTATGATAGTTTAAAGATGTGTTTACTTAGGTTTTACTACTCCTTAATTATCTCCTATTGGTGGTTGAATTGTCACGTCCTTATTCCTAGTTGCGTTGTGTGTTTAAGGTTGTAGGGTATGCGTTTCTCCCTAACTTTTTGAACTTACCAAAGGGTCTCATATACAAAAGCCACTAGGGATAATAAACTCTTACTCTAAGGCCCTCTTTGGATGGTTTAGCTTACAACTACTCAAGGAGTCATATTCTAAGGTTCACAAAGATTTAATCAAGCATTAAGTACACAACGAATGACCTATCGCATTACTAGATCATTAATCAACTAAGATAAGAAACAACTAATCAATATTCAATAATTAAGTTTCATATTCCCTAAGCAAACACACAAGTAAATTAGCCAGACATGGAAAACATGCAAGCATACACACAAATAATCAAAGACATCATTGTATTAATGAAGTAAAACACTTATCTTGGTGTAAGATAGGGTTTGGAACCCTAAAATACTGTACAAGACAGCCTTGGTTTGGTTTAGGTTTTTACTCCAAAAGACTACACACTAAATACTGAAAAATTCGGATTCTATATATAATATTACATATGCGACGGCGTCACCTTATGTTTTGTGACGCCGTCGTGTCGCCGTCATTAGGGTTTCGTCTTGGCCACGTTAGACTTGCGACGGCGTCACCTTATGCTTGTGACGCCGTCCTCTTCAGCTTCTGACGCCGTCTGGATTACATCTAGGCCGTCTGAGTTGCGACGGCCTACTCTTTTATAATTTGACGTCGTCACTTGAAAATGGGAGTTTTGGCTTCTGTCCCGTCACAAAGATCCTCCGACGGCGTCACAATTAACACCTGACGCCGTCACCTTATGTTTTCAGCAGCTTTGAGTGTCTCGATTCTGACTTTGGCCATTTTCTTCGTATATTCGCGCCTTTTCGTCCAAATAAGTGCCATTCCAGCATTTTGCTTTCAAGAGACCTAAAAAGTGAAAAGGAACGATATTAAGCAATAACGGATACAAAAGTGATCAAATAAGGGCTTAAACGACCCCTCAAAAAGGTACCTTTTAAAACCTTATCAAATATCCCTACACTTGGTATTTGCTTGTCCTCAAGCAAATGTGCTTTTAGCCAATTAATTTATAAGTTAGAGGTCATGAAGCATTGGTTTAAAACAATCCACAACACATATAAGCCCCGCAAAAGTCATAACAAGCACGGAAATTACATACTAGCACCTCACATGGGGTGTTTAGATACTCACATCTCTCTCGGGTGTATATGAAATATAACAAATTAGAAATGGAAGATAAACACTCATTAACCGGTCCTAGTACATAGATTACCATAGACTTGAGAATAGATCAAACCTCCATCGCTTTGGCGTAAGCACCTAGGAAAGACTATCAAAGAGGTCTTTAAAGGGTTGTAATGTTAGGCTTACGGTAGGGAAACAAAGGGTTTGGTGGGATAGGCTATATAGTGGTGGCAAGTCAAAAATCTCTATGTTAAATGCATACGAAGAATGGCGTTGCTAAGCCAAGACTCGACACTCTAAACTCTAGCTAACTGAAATAAACAAACATAAAATTTAAAGGATAGATGTAGGATGGTAGCCCGTATTTTTTTTAATCACTCTATTTTTTTTCTTTTCTCTTTTTTTTCGATTTTTTTTTTCATACACTTTTACTCCACCATCCTCTAAGGTAACATCAAAATGATAGGGATTTATAGGCACATCCCTACACTTGAGTTTTTATTACTCTAACACTAATTTGACCCGAATTGAAAAGATCAAAACACTTGGGGTACATTATTACGCAAACACAGGGAATTTGAATTTAACGTTTCCTTCCCGTCATTTCATAAACTTTAACTTTTCCCATGAATCCCAATCGTCCCAAAACTGTATACAAAGGATATGACTCGACTTAGCAACTCATGCAAGCAACCAGATAATTGAACTAAGGGTTTAGGGTAATAACAATAATGCACTAAAAGTGAGTGCATACAGGGTAGGCTAAGGCGATTTGGGTGTACATTTGGGTGTGGGGTGTAAACAATGCTCTTCATTGATATTCCGGAAAAATCGAAACATCACGAGAACCGCGAAAATGATAGGCTCTGAGGGGTTAACTAGGGGTATCGTGTACTAAAGATGAGTACAACGCAAAGGGTGTGGGGGAATTACTCAACCGATGTGGAAGAAGTAATTATATTACGGGTATCAAACAAGGGTTATCCTAATGCCTCTTATCATTTAGTTATTCCTAACTACACAAGTATAGTCTTACTAGCGATCTCGGAATGCACCACAAAACAAGTTCTAGAATCTAATATACTACCGGTTCACACTCTAAGCATTAAAGATGAATGCTTTAATTCCTACTAATCTAAGGGCGATCCTCACATTTTGGGTGGAATTTAGGTGGTAAAGGGTTTTTGTGCTAGTCATATAACTTCCTATCCGTGAGACGCTTTTGTTAAGACTAATGGCCCACTCCTATATGTTATGAAAAATTTTAAATTTGGTGCCAAAATTACCCTAACCGACATTTTCTCATGGTTTATTACACAAATACAATTGGACAAAGCAAATAATCAAGGATAAGCATAGTTTCAAAGTTCCCGTTTTATTTTCCCTCCCTACACTTAAATTGAACATTGTCCCCAATGTTCCCTGAAAGTATCAAAGTTATGATAATGGAAGGTAATTAAAAACGAAAGAAACTAGTACTCCCCTGATTAGCTCGGTAGGATCCGTGTGTGAAGTAGTGGTTAAATCCTTTCCAAGAAGAATTTATGCGTGAAAAGCTCCTTCCAATCTTATGTAACTTCTTCTTGATAAATTAAACCTGCACACTTGAAGAAACAAACGAAACCTTCGCGTAAAATCGGCGGTAATAATATATATAAGACTCGATTTAAACTAGGATATAATGCTTGTGGAATGGATGTTTACAAAATTTATGGAAAATTCCAAATTTTTTAAGTAACTCAGAAAACGAGAAAAAAGTAATCTGTTGTTTTTACTCCTTCCTGACGCCGTCAGGTTGCGATCCTGACGCCGTCAAGTTATCCTGACAAAAACTGGTCTGCGATTTTCTAGAAAAAATTCTGGAAAATTTACATCTTTAGAATCTGGAAAAATTTCTGCAAAACATCCATTATGACTCGATACAAGCATTTGACTCAAACAAATACACAAATATATCTTTTAATGAATTGTTATTCTCATGTTTACGTTTCCTTAAAAACGTGTGTAATCCTCCCTACACTTATCCCTTATGTAAAATACCTTTATATGCAATTAAGACGAGGTTAAAAACAAAATAAAGCATTTTTACAAATTTAAACATGAGAATAAACAATCAATAAAAAATATATGACACTAACAAGCAAACAATTAAGCATGGGTTGCCTCCCACGAAGCGCTTTTCTTTATTTAAGAGTCTTGTAGCTAGACTCGTAGTCGTGCTCCTACGTTACTTCATTACCGCCACCTTGACGGTCTCTAATGGGGGATTCCATGTTGTAGAAGTGCCCTATGCTGCACCTCTCTAAGAGTTCGTCCTCTCCCCACTTGGTCCTATATTTCGGTCCTAAGTTCAAGCAATCCTTATAGAATCCGAAAATCTTAGCCATAACATAATCTACTCCTTTTTCCCTATCCTCATCATTCCTATAATAGACCGACAGTTTAAGTTCCTTTTCATCATTAGAGAATGATGAAAACTTCTCAATCTTAAACGGCATTTGGTAAGCTATGTCATCGGTCTCATCCTTGATTCGCACTACTCCTAACGAGGGATTATAGGTCATCCCGGTGCTTTCTATAAAAGGTTTTCCTAGAATAACATGGGACAAGCTAGGGTCTATGGCCGTGCTAATATCATCCACAATTATGAAGTCCGTAGAAAATGTAAAACTACCTACATAAACGGGCAATCCCTTAACTCTACCAAGAAAATTGCACTTAACCCTAGGATTATCGGGGTCTTGCCTAGTTGGAATAGGCTTCTTCATTACCCAATTGTAGTAGGTGGTAGTCATTATGTTGATTGGGGATTTGCGATCAATGTAGGCCTTTGCCACAAAAAGGTGTCCTATGAAACATGGTATGTTAAGATTCCAAGGGTTCCCAAACTTGATTCGAGGGCTTTTCCTAACATACATGTGACGGAGGTCACGCACTAAGTGAGGGTGGCGAGATAGTTCTTCTTCCGTAGGAAACTTATTGAAATAGTCATTGTCTACTTCATCTAATTCCTCGGTTGTTTCATTATTCTCAAGTGTATGGTCCTCTTCGTCATTTGTTCCATTAGGTTTAACTAAGGCGATGGTATTGATGAATTGAACGTGCTTAGCTAGCTTACTTGGGTCCTTAATCTCTACACCGGAAGGCTCGGGAGTTGAGATAGCATTAACCTTCCTATCACTATTAGTTATGGCTTTGAAAAGGTTGTCTATCTTCCTATCCATTTCGGCTTGTTGTTGGTTAAAGCGGTCCGGGAGCTTAGCTATTTAGGATTCTTGGGATGCAACAAGGTTTTGCAACATCCCTTCGATGTTTTGTTGGTTAGGAACGTTAGGTGGGGGCCATGAAAAATCATTGGAAGTGAATTCCTTGGTTTGTTCCCAGTAGAAGTCGGGCTTGCCTTTCCATGCCTCTCGGGTTTCATTGAAATTCCTAGGTCCGGGTATTGTAGGGAATCTTCCTCCCGTTCCATTAATACGCGAGGATGCGTAGTCAACGGAAGCATGTTCGGGGGATCGAGTGCTAGTGCGCGTGTTATGAGGATCACAAAACGGCTCACACAAGGAAGAAACTTTGTTCACATGGTGTGAAGATTTAGGATTTTCGTAGGAACTCATTAGGAATTTTACTTGATCTTCAAGTTCAATCATCCTACGGTCGGAAGGAGGCAAGGAGATTGCCTTAATGGTTTTGGGCAGCTCACGGGGGTCATCCCAACTTTCATTGTCATAGAGGGCGAGGTCCTCTATCATACCCCATGATTCTTCCGCGGTGAGATCACTAAGTTTTCCACCGGCCGCTTGGTCAATGGATCGCTTGGTGGGGAAGTTGACATGATCATAGAAAATTTGGACTTGGAGCCAAAGATCAATGCTGTGATGAGGGACTTTATGAAGTAAGTCCTTGAATCGAGTCCATGCTTCATAGAGAGATTCACCTTGACGTTGTTGGAACATCAAGATGTCATTCCTAAGCTTAGTGGTTCTCCCCGGTGGGAAAAATTGAGCAAGGAAGCGAGAGGTAAGATCATCCCAACTTGAGATGGAGCCGGCGGGAAGTCGCTCAAGCCAATTACTAGCTTGGTCCCGTAGAGAGAATTGGAAGAGACGTATGCGCGTGGTCTCCCGAGTAGTAGCATCAAGGTCGATGGAATCTACAATTTTGAGGAAATCCCTCAGATGATGATTTGGATCTTCGGAACGAAGTCCATGGAATGCACATCCGTTTTGCACCAACCGGATGGTGTCGGATCGCAGGGCCGTAGTTTGGGCTTGGTCGGGAAGCTCAATGGTGTTCCTATAGCCTGAGTGGCTTGGTCTCGAGTATTCACCAAGAGTACGGGCTCTTGGCGGGTCAATTGGTGGTGGGTGGTTATCACCTTCCATGATGAAAAGTGATGGGGTTACGAACAAAGGTCACGAAGAAAGGGGATAGACTAAGAGGAAGCTAAAAATGAGAAAAAAGTTTACTTGATAGGAATCAAGTAAAGAAAACTAAACGAGGTGGACTACTAACTAGCTATTCTATTCCCCGGTAGCGGCGCCAAAAACTTGATAACGCTACACGCGTCGCCAAAGGAACTTCCTTTTCGTCGAGCAAGTTTTTCAACACCCTAGGCAGTGAACCTAATCGTTGTAGTGTAGTATTAGGGTAAGCCACGGGTATTGATATCGTTCTCTAGGGGAATAGGAATGCTAGTGAGAAGTTACTACGCTAAGGTTGTGGTTGAGGAAGATTATTTTTTATCTTTTTATATTTTTTAAGGAAAGGAAAGGTACGAATCTCGGGGTTTGAATTTGGGGGGGGGGTTGGTATTGCTACCGATTACTCTACTTATCTAATTATCTAATCTAAGGTGTATGTAGTCTATGTCTAATTAATGTGTGCTCGTATGATAGTTTAAAGATGTGTTTACTTAGGTTTTACTACTCCTTAATTATCTCCTATTGGTGGTTGAATTGTCACGTCCTTATTCCTAGTTGCGTTGTGTGTTTAAGGTTGTAGGGTATGCGTTTCTCCCTAACTCTTTGAACTTACCAAAGGGTCTCATCTACAAAACCCACTAGGGATAATAAACTCTTACTCTAAGGCACTCTTTGGATGGTTTAGCTTACAACTACTCAAGGAGTCATATTCTAAGTTTCACAAAGATTTAATCAAGCATTAAGTACACAACGAATGACCTATCGCATTACTAGATCATTAATCAACTAAGATAAGAAACAACCAATCAATATTCAATAATTAAGTTTCATATTCCCTAAGCAAACACACAAGTAAATTAGCCGGACATGGAAAACATGCAAGCATACACACAAATAATCAAAGACATCATTGTATTAATGAAGTAAAACACTTATCTTGGTGTAAGATAGGGTTTGGAACCCTAAAATACTGTACAAGACAGCCTTGGTTCAGTTTAGGTTTTTACTCCAAAAGACTACACACTAAATACTGAAAAATTCGGATTCTATATATAACATTATGTATGCGACGGCGTCACCTTATGTTTTGTGACGCCGTCGTGTCGCCGTCATTAGGGTTTCGTCTTGGCCACGTTAGACTTGCGACGACGTTACCTTATGCTTGTGACGCCGTCCTCTTCAGCTTCTGACGCCGTCTGGATTACATCTAGGCCGTCTGAGTTGCGACGGCCTACTCTTTTATAATTTGACGTCGTCACTTGAAAATGGGGGTTTTGGCTTCTGTCCCGTCACAAAGATCCTCCGACGGCGTCACAATTAACACCTGACGCCGTTACCTTATGTTTTCAGCAGCTTTGAGTGTCTCGATTCTGACTTTGGCCATTTTCTTCGTATATTCGCGCCTTTTCGTCCAAATAAGTGCCATTCCAGCATTTTGCCTTCAAGAGACCTAAAAACTGAAAAGGAACGATATTAAGCAATAACGGATACAAAAGTGATCAAATAAGGGCTTAAACGACCCCTCAAAAAGGTACCTTTTAAAACCTTATCACTGAACAAATCTTTGTGTTTAAGAAACGAAGCAAGAGATTTGTGGGAAATGTCTTATTTATCATTGAATTGGTAGGGAGGATTACATGATTCTTGAAATGAAAACTAAGACAACTACCAATAATGTGTGCTTTCCCTTGAGAAGCTTCTAATTACAAGAAAAAGATAAAAAATACTTCTTAAACATAGATCTTTCGAAGGTTCGTACCATTCCATGTCTTGTCGATGGGTTCTCCGAGAAGAGTGGCCAATTTTTAGGCTCCGTTGCCATAGGCCTCAGCTACCATGTAGGGTCCTTCCCAAGTTGGTCCCAGCTTTCCCTGATACTCTGCTTTTCTCGCGCTGTTGAGGCGTAGCACATATTCTCCAGGTTTGAAAGTGGAAGGTCTGACTCTTTTGTTATAGTAGCCTTCGATCTTATGTTTGTGCATTGCTTCTCGGATGGAGGCTATTTCTCGCCTTTCTTCTAGTAGATCAAGGTTTTCCCTGATTCTTTCATCATTTTGGGAGGCATCATACGTTGCCACACGCTCCGTGTGTACAATTAGTTCCGAAGGGATGACCGCTTTTGTTCCGTATGTTAGGCTGAAGGGGGTTTCACCATTGCTTGACTTAGGATGCGTCCTGTGAGCCCATAAGACTTGAGGGAGCTCGTCCACCCATCCGTGATGAGTTCGCCCTAGCCTTTTCTCGATCCCTTTGACGATGTCTCTGTTTGTAACCTCCACTTGTCCGTTACCTTGCGGGTGGTAGACGGATGTCCAGGATTGCTTTATGTTGAGCCCTTGACAGAAGTCGTAGAAGACTCCTTCGGCAAACTGCTTCCCGTTGTCAGATATGATTATGTGGGGCACTCCGAATCTGCACACAATGTGCTCCCACACAAACTTCTCGATCTGTCTCCCTGTTACAGAGGCTAGTGGTTTAGCTTCCACCCACTTAGTGAAGTAATCGATCGCTACCAGCAAGAATTTAACTCCTCCGGGCGCTACAGGCATAGACCCTACAATATCGATGCCCCATTGAGAGAAGGGCCATGCGGATGTCACACTTTTCATGTCTTGCTTTGGCATTTTTGGAACGTTTGAGTGTATCTGACAAGCTTCACATTTGAGAATGATTTCGGCTGCGTCCCTGTGCATCGAAGGCCAATAGTAGCCCAACTTCATTATCTTCGAGACAACTGAGCGGGGTCCTGCATGAAGACCGCAGGATCCTTCATGGACTTCGGAGATGATGCTCGAAGCTTGCTCGGGGCCTATACATCGTAACCAGGGTGACAAAAATGACCTCCTATATAGGGTTTCCCCTATTAGCCGGTACTGTGGAGACTTAACCCGAATCTTCCTTGCTAGCTTGGGATCTTCAGGGAGAAGACCACTTATCAAATATTCCCTTATGGGAGTCATCCATGTCTCTCCTTCTTCGTGAATCACATCAGCAACCTCTTTGAGGACAATGGATTTTTCAGGAAGGACTTCCACGAGCACCTCTTTAGTGAGATGAGCGAAGGCCATTGAAGCTAGCTTACTTAGTGCGTCTGCCTTCTTATTCTGATTCCTACGAACATGCTGGATGGTGTAGGAGTCGAAGTTTTCCAGCATCTCCTTCGTTTTTTCTAATTACTGTTTGATGACGGGCTGCCTTGCTTCATAGGAGCCTGTCACTTGGTTTGCGACCAACTGGGAGTCAACGAAAATAGCGAGAGCTTTGACCTCCATATCTTTAGCTAATCGGAGTCCTGCTAGCAGCGCTTCATATTCCGCCACGTTGTTTGTGGCTTCGAACTCAAAACGAAGAGCATATGTATGCTCCTTCCCTTCAGGACTAATCAACATTAGACCTGCTCCAGAACCGTCGGAGCTAGATGCTCCGTCTGTGTAAAGCATCCATTCAACCTGCACTTGAGAGAGGTTAGTTTTGGGCTCTTCCTTTCCTTTATCAGGTTCGGAAGGTGTTTCTGCCAAGAAGTCTGCGAGAATCTGCCCTTTAATAGAGTTTCGTCCTTTGAACTCTGTTTCATGTTCTCCAAGCTCAATAGCCCATTTAGCCACTCTCCCCGACTTTTCAGGTTTCGACAAGATCTGTTTTAGTGGCTTGTCGGTTAAGACTGTAACAGGATGGGCCTGAAAATAGTGTCAGAGCCTCCTTGCTGCGTAGATTAAGGCGAGTATTAACTTCTCCAACGTTGGATAGTTGATCTCTGCACCTTGTAGGACCCTGCTAACAAAGTAAATGGGGATTTGTCTCTTGTCCCGTTCCGCCATAAGGACTGCGCTAACACTCTAAATTGAGGATGCTAAGTACATGAACAATACTTCGCCTTTGATTGGGGCTGTGAGTGTTGGAAGGATTTCGATGAACTCCTTCATCTTCTGAAAGGCAGCTTCCGCATCCTGGCTCCATTGAAAAGTTTTCTTGTCCACGCATCCTTTGAGTGTTTTGAAGAATGGTAGGGACCTGTCCGCTCCTTTTGATAAAAATCGGCTTAAGGCTGCCAGCTTCCCATTCAGGCTATGCACATTTTTAGACACTTAGGGGCTTGGAGATCGGAAATCGCCTTGACCTTGGAGGGATTAGCTTTTATCCCCTACTTAGTGATCAAATGCCCTAGGAATTGTCCTTCTTCGACACCGAAGGAGCATTTCTTAGGGTTCAGCTTCATATTAATCACCCGAAGCTGGTCAAACATTTCCTGTACATCGAGGAGTAGGTCCTCCTCCGTCTTGCTCTTGATAACCATGTCATCAACGTAGGCCTCGAGATTTTTGCCTATCTGTTTGTTGAAGGCTTTATCTACGAGACGTTGATAAGTCGCCCCTGCATTCTTCAAACCGAAGGGCATTTTTCTGTAACAGTAGACACCTTTGCTTGTGTAGAAGGCTGTCTTTTCTTCGTCCTCCTTTGCCATCTGGATCTGATGATACCCTTTATAGGCATCTAAGAAGCATTTTAACCGGAAACCTGCCAAGGATTCCACCTTCCAGTCAATTTTTGGTAGGGGTAGCAATCCTTCGGGCACGCTTTGTTGATGTCAGTGAAATCCACGCACATGCGCCACCCTCCGTCGTTCTTTTTTACCAGCACTGGGTTGGCCACCCAAGTTTGGTATTTGACCTCCCTTAGGATGCCTGCTTGTGTGAGTTCGTCAACTTCTTTGCAGGCTGCGGCTTTTCTCTCGGGGGCAAGGCTTCTCCTTTTCTGCTTTATTGGCTCAATGTGCTTGTACTCATTGAGTTTATGCTCCGTTCCGAAGGACTGTCCATCTATCAGCAAAGTTCTCGGAACCCCTGTCATGTCAGAATATTTCCAAGCAAAAACATCAAGGTTAGTCTGCAACAGCTCGATGAGCTTCGCCTTGAAATTTGCCGGGAGTTGTTTTCCTACTACCACCGTTTGTTCAGGGTAGCTAGAGTTTACTACAACTCGTTCCTCTGCATCTGTACAGCTAAGAATTGCCATCGGAGACTCCTCCGATTCCTCTCTGATCTTTTTGACACCGTATACACCCTTATCCGCTCCATAACTAGAATGAACAGTTCCTACTCCGAAGGGAGTTTGGAACTTAATAGCAGCATGTATGGTGGAAACAACAATTCCCACTTTTTGCATAGCTGTTCTCCCTATTAACAAATTATAAGGAGAATCTGACCTTACGATGACGAAAATGAGTGTTTCCGTGCGGGATAAGGGGCCTTTGCCTATGGTGATTTCCAACGGTACTTCTCCCAAGGGCCATGAGTGTTCACCGGAGAACCCTACTAGTGGTGCCTTTGAGTCTACCCTCTGTAAGCGTATGGATGCCTTGAGCTTTAGGAAACAATGCTCATAGATGATCTCGCAGGAGCTTCCACAATCCATATATGCTCGGTTTACCTCCCTGTTTGAGATTTGTACCTTGATGATAACGGGGTCAGTCGAAGGTGTCTTCCCCAATATGTAAGGGAAGGTTATTTCCCCTACGCTTCCCAGCTCTCCCTCTGCTTCCTTCCTTTTCAAAGTGGTATCGTGTCTGCGTACCATTAGTATTAGAGCTTCTGCTGGCATAGTTTCCTTCTTGTTCCCCTTCCATTCTCCTAGTTGAGTGTCGGAGAACTTGTCCTTTCCCTTCTTGATGCCTTTGACCAGATGTGCTAACTTCCCGGATCGTACCGCCTCTTCGATTTGCTTCTTTAGTTCCCTGCAGTTATTCGTGTCATGTCCATGATCTTCATGGAAATGGCAATACTTGGACATGTCTCTGGCCTTGCTCCATGCTATCATCCGAGGTGGGGGATCGAAAGACTTTGCGGCTTTCTCGGTGGCTAGGATCTCTCGAGGAGATTTAACCAAGTTTGGCAAGAGTCCATGGTTCGAACCTTTGTTGTAGGGAGTGAAGCGATCTCTGTTCTTCTTCTTGTTTTTGGATCCTTCCCAGGAGGACCCTCTAGAGAATTTGTCAGACGCTTCCTTTTGCTCTATCGGAGCCCCGTTTGCTGCTACCTCCTTAGACTCAATCCAGGTGTAAGCCTTCTCAATCAAGGCCTTGTAGGTGTTGGGAAGGTCGGTGGACAGGAATTCCACCAAGCTTCGAGTCCGAAGGCCATGTACGAAGCCAGAGATCCTCTGATCTTCGTGTAACCCTAGAATTTGCAAGGTTTCATCAGTGTACCTGGTAACGAAGGCCCTCGTACTTTCGTTGTCCCTTTGTTTGATGGTGTGCACGGTTAGGTGAGTTTTGGTGTACTTCTTCTGCTGGCTAAAGTGTAACCGAAACTTAGCCTTAAGATCATCTAGGCTCATAATGCTCCCCAACTTCTGTCCGTTCCACCATATTCGTGCGGAGTCTCTGAGCGTGTAAGTGAACATGTGGCATGCTACATGCATGACCCACTTTTGCATTTTGATAGCGCCTTCGAATAAGTGAAGAAAGTTATCAGGATCGCCTGTCCCATCGTAGGTGCCTATGTGAGTAGGCATCTTTACACCGTCAGGTAAGGGGTAGTCCTCGATCCACTTCACAAAAGGTGTGCAAGCTCCAGAGGCTTCGGTACAGTAAGGGTTGTATGGAGGTGGATAAACAGGTGTAGGGTTATATGGGTTAGGAAATGGTTGTGAGTAGGTAGGGTAAACAGTAGAGGGTTGATACGAAGGGTATACCCCCATTGATTGCGTAGGAACCTGTCCATAGGGCATTTGCTGGTAATTCTGGTTGGGGAGTGAACCATTTGGAGGGTAAGTGTTGTAGGTTTGAGCAGGTAGGTAGGGATTCATTCCCGGAGGGGGTAACTGATTCATGTTGGAGTATGGAGGTGGATCTCCGACACTCGAAACATAAGAGGGGGGTACTGGAGCCCCTGTCCCTTTTCTTCCCAAGTGAGCAACAAGAAGAGGGGGCAGGTTTACCCCTCCGTTTCCTACCGGGTTGTTTCCTCCGTTGGAGTTCTCACTCCTCCTTTCACCATGCATTCTCTCCCTTCTTCCCGGATTTCCTCCGGGTCCTTCTTCAAAACCCACCGTCCTTCCATTTGACCTTCTAATGGGACGAGAACCATTTCGCAGGGCCGTGCGCCCCTGCCCACAGATTGAGGTCTGCCCTCTGCTTCGATCTCCTCGTCATACTCCTCACTGGAGTATTCCAGCTCCTTCTGCATTTCAGTATTGCGAACCTGTCTCTTGTGAGCCCTTAGCAAAGAATCTAAGGCCTCAAAGTTTGCCTCAATGAAGGCGTGGCTAATGTTTGGAATAGGGTTAGCGGATGTTGAGGCGTGATGCACGGGAGTAGTTTCCAAACGAGACCGTGTGGTAAATGTTGAGGCTGTTATGGGGGCGAGATTGCCGGTATTTGTTGTGGTGAGTGGGACCAGAGTAGAGAAACTTGGTGGAGGTGAATATTCTCTTCCTGGTTCCATGCCGGAAAAGTAGTGTAGTTGGTTAGGGTATTAGGACTGGGTGATTACGGGACTAAAAGTTGTGGTCCCACGGATGGCGCCACTGATTGCGCAAAAGATTGCACTACCAGGCTTCGATGAGGATCAAAGTAATGAGGGGTGTATGTTCCAGCCAAGACTCGCTTGTAACCTGAGAATAAGAAATACTAAGACACTACGTTAAGTGATTACGCAGGGATAGGACCCTGCGAACCACCTCCGGCGTAAGAGTAAGTATGAGTTATGGTTGTATAAGTGTGTGTAAGTAAAAAGATGAGTGTAAAATGAGCATACCATAATCCCTTGTCTGTCTAACCTATTTATAGTGGAAGAAATACGGTTAGAGGCACTCTTGCATGAATGTCGGAGATCATGGGGGCGTCCCATGATTGTGGGTAACCGCTAGGGGTTAGTGACCCACGTTCTCAGACTTGACGGGGAAGCCAAGAGAGAGAGGGAGATCGTGGGTTTGACCAAGTCAGGAGGTTCCTTATCCATTGTTCCTTCGTCAACCATACCCCGAAGGGCTTAGAGCTGCGAATGGCGAATTCCCCTAAGGTAACCTTCGTGCCAACGAATGGTTTGACGCCTGTGGATATTTTGAAATCCTAACCTGGGCCTTCGTATGGAAGGGCTTCGACACGTCTCGGAGGAGTGTACTTCGAGCTACTCGGAGGGTACATCATCAAGTAGCAATAGAGCTAGAGAACTGATCCCAACCCCCAGACTTAAGGCTAAGATACTGAAGAAGGGTATGGACAAGAAAACACCATTTAGGACAAAATTTATTTTTATACCATATAAACTTCCCATCATTGGGATATCCTATGCTTGCTAAACCAGTGATTATCTCATCTCTATTATTCTCAAAGAAACCACCTTCATCATTTAACTGCAACGGAGTCCTTATCAGAGACTCAGTTATGACATACTCTACTCCATCAATGGTGGCCACAATCTCCTTGGATTGACCATCAGGAGTGTGCTCATGGGCAGTAGCTCAGAATTGCTTGACTAAAGAGTCATAAACAATAGATGGAGAGAAAATAAGAGTATACCTGATTTTGGAGCGCAAGAGAAAATCAAACATTGATTCTGTTGGAATCACTCCTAAACCTTAATTCAAGTGTTAGTTTCTCATATGTAATAGGTAGCTTATTATGGCCTTTATGTTTGTTTAAGGTCAAGCTTATGTAGAAGGCCCATAAGCTTAGGCCCATGTCCAATAAGGAAAAGGGAAGGAGTGGGAGTGTTGCCCTAGCTCCTTGCCTATAAATACTCTTGTAAACCTTCATTTGAAGGTTGGTTGTTCAAGTTATTTCCTTTCACATACATCTACGCGTAACCGGTCTTAAGCATATCGTGTGTGTGTGTTTGGTTTATTGTTCAATCGCCTTTATCTCTTTCTTGTTAGCTTGTGTTGTAAATCTAGTGACCTATAAGTGGTATCAATCGCCTAACTTGTTGGGTGAATCGTTATTTCTTGAAGTGGGTTTTAGTCCTACGCGTAGAATAACATACTACTTTGGTTCGCTCAAAAACTTATTTTTTACACTTTTTAATCCAAGATTCTTGTACTTTCAACGTTTTAAGGTGTTAAAATACTTGTTTTTGGCAAAAAGTTTCAACCTTTACGCGTGGATTTAAGTTTCTAAGCTTGTTTTTGTTCGTGGGTGAAGTTCTACGCGTAACCCGTTTAGCTATTTTGGTTCATCAAGGTTCACACTTTTGTGTTATTTTGGTACTATTAACGCTATTCCATAACAAAAATCTGGTTTAGAAACAAATTTGGGCATAATCATTTTTACGAGTAAGATTACGCGTATCAAAACCCTAATCTTACGCGTAACTTTATCCGTGGTTTGATCTTCAGTTTCGTGGTTTACTCCGTGTTTTCTTGCTTGGATAAGCCTGAAAATACGTCGACTTTGGATATATTTTGCACTGTGATAGTGTAAAAGATCATTTGGGCAAAACCCTAATCTTACGCATAAGCATAAAGCTTACGCGTAGAAATCCTACGCATAAGCCTAGTCTTACGCATAAGGTAATCCTACGCCTAACTTTCTACGCCTAACTTTGTGTCTACGCATAACTTTAGTGCAATTACCCTACTTACGCGTAAACTAAATCTACGCGTAACTCTCGATTGTTACGCGTAACTTTGGTGTTTTTACGCATAAGTGCTACTTGGGTAATTGTGATTTCTACGCCTAAGGACACTTCATCAACAAAGGTTCATTCGACTACAAAGATCCATTTTTACCAACACAAGTTTTCAACATGTCACAACCACCATACTCTAACTATTTCCCTTACACTTATTCTCAACGACAACAACAACTAAGTCCACAACATCAACAATGGAATCAACAATAAGCAATTTATCAACAACAATTTAATCAACAACATACTCCACAACTTGGAGCAATTCCTCCACCACAAATGGTTCAAACACCGCCAAGTCTTCAAGTTCAACCCTACACAAATGACTTCAATCAACATCCATCAAGGAACACTATGAAGGAACCCACTTGGTTTGCAAAGATGTGTGAAGCTTTAAGCAGCCAACAATCAATTCATGAGGCTGGATCACTTGATAGACCTCCAATGCTCACTCCAGGAAACTTTGATCAATGGGTGATAAGGTTCTTTAGGTTTTGTGATCTGAAGAAGCCACATGGAAAGTTCTTAAAGAAGGTTATCTTGGAAGGTCCATTTGAGATGCCTACTGTCATTGTACCCGGAGATCCTAATGCAAATCCACCAAGAGATGAACAAACGAACATTGCTACTGTTGCAGATTTAAATCAAACAGAACTTCTACACTATGAAGTTGATGAGCTAGCAATGCAATATATCCTTTTAGGATTACCTAACCCAATTCTTCGAAGTGTTGATGCTCAAAAGACTGCAAAGGAAATGTGGGAACATATTCATCTTCTTATGGAAGGATCTGTACTTAATCAGGAGGATTTGGAATCCAAAATTTACTTGGCTTATGAACACTTCATGATTGAACCTGGAGAGACACTAGAGTCTTATCATCATAGATTTTCAGACATCATCAATGATTTGGATAAACACAACATCATCATGCCAAGAATTGCAGTGAATACTAAGTTCCTGAGTAGTCTTGGTCCTGAATGGGAGAAGTATGTCATTTTTCACCGTCAAGCAAAGAATATGCATCATTCTACATATGGATTGTTGTACGATTACTTGAAGCCTCATTAAAAGGAAGTTGATCGGGAAAGGATTCTCAGTGCTCAAATTGCCCCACCTACACATCCGAAAAATCAACAACTTGCCTTATATGCTCAACAAAGTTATCCTCCTCAACAAGCAACTCAACCAACCGCCTCTGTCACACAAAACAATCATTCACAACAACAATCTCAACAAAATCAACTAGTTCCATACAACAACAACAATGCTCAACCAATTGTTAGTGAAGCTAATGAGGACATCGATCCGTTCGAAGCATTGCAACAAGGATATGTTATGATTGCTAATGCTTTTGGCCGTTATACCAACAAATGCAAAAATCATATTCGTTCCTCATCTAACACACGAAATCAGGCTGTTGTAAACAATGGACGAGTTGAAGTTCAGAATCGTGGTTATGGTCGTCAGATGGGCGGTGGTCAAGGGTTTAATGCTGTGGGTCGGAATAACAACAGAGCTCCAGTGGTGGAACAGGGAAATGCTCAGAATGGGTTGAATGGTCTTCGATGCTACAACTGCAATGAGAAGGGACACCTGGCTAATGCTTGCCCAAAGCCGAGGACTAGGGGCAGTGCTTATTTCAAAGAGGCTCTTCTTTTGGCTCTTAAGGATGAAGCTGGTGGATCTCTCACAGACAAAGAACAGAGTTTTATGGCAAATGCAGACTCAGATGATGATATGGAGGACTTGCAGGCCAATGCAGCAGTTATGTTGATGGCTAATATGCATGAGTTACACATGAGTGACACAGGCCCAGTGTATGACACTGATGGCTTGTCTCAGGTACCCGAACAAACCATATTTATCTCTGATCTAATATTTCCGCCAACATCTAAATCCGGCAAGGCTCAGAATGTTCAAAATGAGTCATTTACATCTCATTCCGACGATTTTCAAATAGACCTTGTAGTTACATTTGACGATCAAGATGACCTTATGGTTTCCTTTGATAATCAAATTGACTCCGTGGTTATACTTGAGGATCTAAATAATGATCATGTTGTGACTTCTGTTGAACAAGCCGAACTTTTGCCTCATCCAGATCTTGCTCTGTTACTTCAAGACCAGCAATCCCAAATTGAAGAATGTTGTGCATTAAATAAGGACCTAAAAAGTAAAAATGCACTGTTAACCAAGGATTTTGAATGTTTACAAAAGCAACTCAATTTTTCAAAACTCAAGAAAAACGTGAAAAAGGTTTTGAAGCAGCCTTTACTAAATCTCATCAAAACGAAAAATATTTAGAGAGACAGATGCGTGATCTAGCCGCTTCGAAGAATGCTTTATTGTCTGAGATAGAACAACTGAAACATGAACATAAAAAGCAAATTAACGCTCTCACCTTGGAAAATCAAAAAGCTAAGGCTGAGCTGTTAACTTGTCAAAAACAGTTCTCTGCATACAAAAAGCATTCCACGAAACGAATAGATAATCATCTTGAAGAAATTATCGGCTTGCAATGCAAACTTAAAGAGTTTAAAACAGTTGTTTACAAACATGGTGAGTCAGTAACTGCTAATGAAAAGTTTACTTTAAAACCCTATCCAAAAGGATATGGACCAAATATTGCTGATTACAAACCAAAGCTTTCAAACAAAACATTCAAACCAAATCCTGAAGTTTCCAGTGCAGAATATAAAATTGATAATTCTGTTATGAATGTTGTTGAATATCATCGTCAAGAGGAATTAGATGCAGAAGACGAGAGTCGATCAAAATAAAAAACTGTTGTTTACAACAAACCTTTTAATTATTCAAAACCTGTCACTTTTGTCACACCAACGGATTCATCTAACACACCAAAGGTTATCATCAAAACACCTGAGTCTTCTAATGTTAATCCCCAACCAGATTATGCACAAATTTATGGTCCTTTACCTTCCATCAGTGAAGTAAACTCAAAACCTGAAAATCGCAAAATTCTTAGATATTTTGACATTTTCATGGCTGACCTCAAAACTTTACAACATGAGATAGAATATCATTCTGAAATCAAAGTTCAACATTTTCAATCGCCTCTGGTGCGAGAACAAAGAGACATTTTTCAGAAAAATCTTTTACCAAATGTTAAGAATTTGAAAAACTGTGCGTTGTCTTGGGAACATGACTTTCATAAGGAACTTGGAGTAATGAAGGTCGTTTTCGAGAAAACAGAAACATCTATTTCTAATACTAAACGTAAAAAGAAAATGTTGAGAAAAGATGTTGATCGACTCTTGAAAGATGTTATCTGTGCTGATATCCATAATGTTGTGTTATTCTATTCTTTGCCACATGCATCTGATTATATCTCTGCTGATAATACTGACTCTGTGGTAACTGTTGAGAATACTGATAATGTGCTTCAGATCGAGTCTTTAAAAGCTGAAAATGAACGATTACTTAACGAACTTTACAATGCAAAACGTCGTCTTAATTGGTGTGAAAAAGATATTCACAATCAACAACTTGGTTTTCAAAAGATAATCGCTCAGTTGCGTGCAAAATCTTTTGATCCTAAACTTGAGCAACTGGATGATCAAAATGTGTCTTTGAAAAGTCAAATCTCAAAATATGAACAAGAACTTGTAAAAGTTAAACAGGAATATGGTGTCATATTTGATTTACTCAATAAGACTCGTCATGAAGCATCAAACGAACTTGATCACTATCTTGCTCACACTAGAGAAGTCATGAATTTTGCTGGTAATATTCGTTCTGAAAATCAAGATTTGATTCACACTATCTCTAAGTTAAGAGAAATGTTAGGAAAGTATGAACAACTTCCGCCAACCATCATTAAGAGATTAGCACCAGTAACACTTAGTAATCGTGCACCTAGAATCCCTACTGACAAATCACAAGTTGCTAACGTGCTTCCTTCTACTGAAACAGGAATAGTTGCGTCTTTTCCAAATGTCCGCACTTCACAGCCTAGGAGCACTCAATCGAAGAATAGGAAGTTACGACCTAAGAAAAGATCAATAAGGAATGCTAAAGTAGAAGAACGCCCTAGGACTATGAATAAGACTCACGTTGCTTCCACTATAGATATTGCGTCTGGCAAATGTAATAGAAATAGTGATGTAACGAATGCTAAACCTTTAAGTACTTTTGATATTCAGTCTGATGCACCTTGTGTTATTTGTCGTGAAAGTATGAATTCTGATTGTCATGACAAATGTGTTGCTAAAGCTATAATCTCTCGTTTACGGAATCCTAAGAATCGGCATACCTCTAGGCCCACTAATCATTCTAAGTCTGTGCTTGGTAGACTGCCTTCTTTAGATTATAACGCATGCATTGCTGTCCCTGTAGCTCCAGTTTCACCTCCTAAGAATGTAGTACCACCTAGTGCATTCACAAAGACTAAAGCAAACAGTAGTTATAGATGGCAGAAATGGATATATAACACATTAGGATTTAAATGGATGTCTAAAGTTATTAATGTGTGTATGTCTACTATCACTGCTCCGGAACCCTCTAACATTTCGGGTTCCACATCTACTTCTATTCCATCTGTGTCGTCTGTGTGTAATGCAGGTGATACAGATCATTCTCTGGATTGTTGATAGCGGATGTTCCCGACACATGACAGGCAACCTTAAACTGTTATCAAACTTTATTGCAAAGTTCATTGGCACTGTCAGATTCGGGAATGATCACTTCGCAGCTATCATGGGCTACGGAGACTATATCAATGGGAACATTGAAATTAGCAGGGTTTACTATGTGGAAGGCCTCGGTCACAATCTGTTTTCAGTAGGTCAGTTTTGTGATGGAGATTTGGAGGTTGCTTTCAGGGAGAAAACTTGTTTCATTCGTGATCTACAAGGAAATGACCTTATGTCTGGCTCACGTAATTCTAGTCTTTACACTATCTCTATGCAAGACATGGTTGGTTCATCTCCCATCTGCTTACTTTCAAAGGCAACATCAACAAAATCATGGCTATGGCACCGTCGTCTCTCACATCTAAACTTTCAAACCATCACCAACCTTGCTCGACACAAACTAGTTGAAGGTCTCCCACGATTCCGGTATTCAAAAGATCACCTTTGCTCATCTTATGAACAAGGAAAAAGCACTCGTGCTCATTTTCCTTCAAAGGTGGAACACAGCTCCCAGCATGTGCTTCATCTTCTTCACATGGATTTGTGTGGCCCGATGCGCGTGCAAACGATCAATGGCAAACGCTACATCTTAGTAATTGTTGATGACTACTCACGATGGACTTTGGTCTACTTTCTTCGAAGCAAAGACCAAGCTCCACAAATGATCATCACCTTTCTCACGAAAATTCAAGTTCAGCTCCGGAACACCGTCCGCCAAATAAGAACAGACAAAGGAACTGAATTTGTTAACCAAACCCTTCGTGCATTTTATGAGAAAGTGGGAATTCAGCATCAGACATCTATTGCACGTACACCAGAACAAAACGGTGTTGTCGAAAGACGAAACCGAACGTTAGTGGAAGCTACAAGAACAATGTTAATCAATGCTAAACTTCCAGATTACTTGTGGGCAGAAGCTGTATCTACTGCATGCTATACTCAAAACCGTTCTATGATCACAAAACGCCACAACAAAACACCTTTCGAGCTTGTCCACAACCATAAACCGAATCTCAAACACTTTCATGTATTTGGATCCCTTTGCTATCCGAATAATGATCGTGATGATTTTGGAAAGCTCAAAGCCAAAGCCGACATTGGAGTCTTTATTGGATATTGTGAGAATTCTAAAGGTTACCGGATCTGGAATCGTCGTACAAAACAGGTGATGGAAACGATTCATGCTCATTTTGATGAACTTACGGAAATGGCTTCTGAGTATAACAGCTTAGAACCCGGTCACAACCGCTTAAACTTCCCTCAACCCCCATCATCAGCTGAACAAAGCCCCCAGCTTACTCGTCAACAAATGGAAAGGTTATTTGCTCCGCTGTTCAGTGACGATATTGATGAACGTGCTCCAGGTGTATCCGCTGTTTCCGCTGCACAACCTGATAATACTCTTATACCTGATACACCTGCTACAACAACTAATGTTGAAGAAGCACCACCAGTTGACTCCACCACAACAGTTGAACAAACCGCTTCCAACAATGATGAACCGGCTGATGATATTATGAATGAAGTACCCCCACCTGCAGATTTTGATCCAAATGTGTTCTTTAACCTGTTTGCTAATGACACTGCTGCACCTGATGTTGCGGAATCATCAACAAACCCTTTGAATCCTCAGAATCTGCACAATGTTTACCAACATCAACCCTCTACACATCGATGGACAAAAGACCATCCTCTGGAAAATATTATTGGCAACCCGAATCAACCAGTCGTTACGAGACAACGTCTTCACACAGATGGTGAACATTGCATTTATGCACTCACTGTCTGCCAATCTGAGCCTAAAAACATTCAAGACGCAATGAAAAAAGACAACTGGATTGAATCCATGCAAGAAGAACTCAACCAATTCAAACGTCTTGAAGTATGGGAACTGGTTGAAAGACCAACAGGGGTCTACGTCATTGGTCTCAAATGGATTTGGAAAAACAAGTTGGATGCTGAAGGGAATGTAATCCGAAACAAGTCACGTCTAGTTGCTAAGGGTTATCGTCAGGAAGAGGGAATAGACTTTGAAGAATCTTTTGCTCCGGTTGCTCGTCTTGAGGTTTTTCGGATATTTCTCGCGTTCGCGGCTCATATGAATATGTCTACAAACTGAACAAAACTGAACAAAGCTCTTTATGGTCTCAAACAAGCCCCTCGGGCATGGTACGATAAGCTATCATGTTTCCTCATTGCTAATAATTTCACCAAAGGTTCGGTTGACCCAACTCTTTTTATACAATATCACGGGGCACATATCTTAATTGTTCAAATTTACGTAGATGACATCATTTTTGGGTCTACACATAAAAAGTTTTCAATCGCTTTTGCAAAACTAATGAAGAAAATTTTTGAAATGTCCATGATGGGTGAACTTACGTTCTTTCTAGGATTACAAGTTCATCAATCACCCCGTGGTATTTTCTTGAGTCAGTCCAAATATGCCCTTGAATTGTTAAACAAATTTGGAATGAAAACCTGTGATACTTATGCCACACCAATGACTCATACCAAGAAGCTAGACGCTGATTTACATGGGAAATTAGTTGACCCTACCAAATACCGAAGTATTATTGGGTCTCTCATGTATCTAACAGCTAGCAGACCTGATACTGTCTTTGCCGTTTATCTATGCTCCCGTTACCAGTCGCAACCAACTGAAACCCACCTCTCTGAGGCTAAAAGAATCCTCCGATACATCAAGGGAACCATTAACTTGGGGATCTAGTATCCGAAGGACTCTGGTTTTGAACTAATCGCTTTTTCAGACGCTGACCACGCAGGATGCTTAGACTCAAGGAAAAGCACTTCAGGAGCACTACAATTTCTTGGTGATAAACTGGTGTCCTGGCAATCAAAAAAGCAGGATTGTACATCGCTGTCATCAACCGAAGCAGAATATGTAGCCATGTCCGCGTGTTGTGCTCAAGTCATCTGGATGAGAACACAACTCAAAGAATATGGTTACGTATTTGACAGAATCCCGATGTACTGCGACAATCGGAGTGCCATTGCGATCTCGTGCAACTCAGTTCAGCATTCGAAATCAAAGCACATCGATCTTCGCTATCATTTCATCAAGGACCACGTGGAACAGGGTACAGTTGAATTATACTTCGTGGGTACTGAATACCAATTGGCAGATCTTCTCACCAAAGCCTTGTCTCCCGCTAGGTTTAATGAGTTGGTCCACCGGATTGGTATGAGGTGTTTGACTGAAGAGGAATTGGATGACCTCCTAAAACAGTCTTAAAAACCTGTCAAACACCAAAATCTCTTTTGTAAATAATTTTTCAAAAACAAAATACAAAAATATAAAACCTGATAAAACAACAAAAATATTCTTCTAATCTATTTTTCTTTCAACATGGCAAGTACATTTCTTTCGTCAACACTTTAATCTTTCAAAATTCAGTATTTTTCCAATCAAGTGTTGAGGGGGAGAAAATAATCACTTAATTGTTTCAATACATCTGTGTACTTGCATGTTATCTTATCCCGGTTGTTTCTTTTATCAATGGTGGCAAATTTTTCTGATTCAATGACACTCCTCAGACTAAAATTTATAACCTTTCATTATTTTCTTAAATCGAGGGGGAGTGTCGTCAAGTTTCTTTCTTAAAATCTTTGTTTGATAACCAAAATGGAAGTTAAATGGCATTGGATGAAAAAGGAAAAGGTGGAGGGACTAAAACTGCCAAAATCTCAAAGTCATTTTAATAAAAACATCTCCACCTAACTTATTCTTCACATTTATTACTAACACCTAAAAACATCCTACGCCTAAGAATCATTCAAGAAATCTGTGTTTTGGATCATCAATTTGTAAGTGTTTTTGTGTTTATAACAAGTTTTTAAACAAAGGTTTTAAATCTTTCATGAATCTAATGGTCCAATCATGAGATATTGTGACTTTTGTGGCTTACGCGTAAGCGCAAGAACACACAATCATTGGTGTGTGTTTGTGGTTAAAACGAATGTGCCAAAATGTTTAAATAACTTCAATGATACTTCTTTTATCCTCAAAATCCACCCAGAAACATGAATTGACTCATTTTCAAAGTTAGGGTTCTTGAGTTGTTTTGGGTATTTTCAAATGAGAATGTTTTTGGTGATAATGGTTGGTGTATGAGGTGTTATTCAAGTTGAATTGAACATATCTAAACCCAGATTTTACCCAGAAACTCAAATGAATCGTCAGTAGGAAGTTAGGGTTTATGTTCATACGGGTTGGGTACTTTTGATTCTTGATATTTTTGATGTTAAAACTTGGATAAACATGCTCAATATGCTTCTTAGAACTCCTAGAAAAACTTTGGTGCGTATACTATGGCTAGAAATCCTATGCGTAATTCATGAACCCTATGGTTTTGACTTACGCGTATGACTTTCTACGCGTAACTGCTTAACTTGCTTTCATGCCATGATCTGTGTTTAAATTGACTATACATGTTAAGATTGATGATATGATGATTTTATTTCAGGCTTGCTACTCGTAAAACTCAGAATCAAGGTTCTTGTTACTCTACGCATAAGGATCACCTTACGCGTAGAAAGTTATGCGTAAGAGAAATTTTACGCGTAAGGTTCTACAATGGGACTACGCGTATCCTGTGAAGGATATGCGTAAACAGTGACCTCTACGCATAAGGTCTACTCTTACGAGTAAGCCTTACGCGTAAGGTTTTTATACGCCTACGCGTAAGCTCTACGCTTAAGGTCCCCTTTTCCTACGCGTAACATTTATTACGTATAAGTTAGGATCCTACGCATAAGCTTGCGCCTACGCGTATACCACTCCTGCTTACGCGTAACTTTATCATGTCTACGCCTAAGCCTGGATTGACCTTAATTTTGAATTGTTACGTGCACAAACTTGTAAATAAACTAATCATATCATCACGAAACCAATAATGTCACTAATAAACTTAATCGTTTAATATGTTGTGTTAAATAAGTGATAAAATAAACTTTAAAACTTAAAGTTAACTAACTCACGAAACTTATCACGACGACATTGGACTATTGAACATCAAGTGACTTTGGACTCATAACAATCTTTGACACTGTATATTCAATAATTTGACAATAAAACCTTCTGTTGACTAACATTATGTCTTTCGATATGTTGGTTCTGTTGGCTAATGTTATTTCAGATCACGACATGGCCGCTCAAATGAATGTGGATGCACCAGAAGTTCTCACAATTGCTGATATCTTCCCTAATGGCTATCCTAGAAAGATTGGAAAGAACAACCTTAGGGTTGACTTTGAACATGCTCAGAATCTTCTTGTCTCATTGCTGTGGATATTCTCAAGAATCATCCGTACCAGAACATGCTCTCACACTCTGCTACTGTACCGGAGATCTACATGCAAAAATTCTGGAATTCAATGCAAAGGATCAAGGGTCAAAGTGCAGTGACTGTAACTCTCAATCACAAACAAGTCACCATCACTCATGCAGACTTACGGGCTGTTCTTCTCATTCCTGAAATCGAGCCAACCGACTTCTTTGCCACACCTACTGAGGAGACAGTTCTACAATTCTTGCTTGATATTGGCTATGATGAAGCTTCAGGAATTATCTCTAAGCATTCTCATGTGGAGCTTAAGAACATTCCTCAACCGTGGAGAACCCTCTACATCATCATCACCAAATCAGTCTCTGGTCGTGATAGTGGCTATGAGCATCCCAAGCTCATGGAACCAGAAATCTTCTGGTCATTAATCAACAAAAAGGACATCGAAATTGGAGCACTGTTATGGGAAGACATGATGTCATTTCACAAGAAAATTGGCTCAAAGATTCCCTATGTCAGATACACAAAATTGTTGATCCAGAGAGCACTTGGACTTCATCCTGATATTCCACAATGGCTCAATGACCCAGACAATCACGATATGTTGACTGAACCTACCCTATCAGTCAGAATCAAGGAATCGTCAACAAAGAAACAGGGTGCTGTATTACCTGATCACCTTCTGTCTAATGAAATCAAAAAGCTCGAGACATACAAAAGGTATCTAGTAGCAGTAAGAGAAGGCAAAGTTGGTCATCTCGATGAAAAGTCTTCTGGAACACCTATAAGGAGAACCAGAAGAGGCAGTGCAGGAAGTGATGCAAGTACTATAAGTCAAAGGAAATTTCCCAAGAGGAATCCTCCTCGTAAAAGGATTGTTCCTTCTAAGGAAGCTGTTCCCATTCCCGTACCTAAAACTGAACCGCAGAGAAAGCTAATTGAAGAGGACTCAGAAGGTACTGCATCAGAAGAAGAGACTTTCTACTCTGAAACTGCTGAAGATGAAACCACAACGGTATCTAAACCTCCCAGTCCTCCAGCTGAACATGGAAAAGGAAAGACTCCTGTACTTGTGCCTTATGAAGAAAGCTCAGATGAAGATGAAGAGCAACTGGATACTTCATACAGGAAGAAGTTTAAATTAGTTAGACACCTTCAAAAAGCTGAAGAATTTGCAAAAGACCAAATGGGTGGCCCCGGAGGATCAAGTGGTGTTGCCCACTCTAAACCAACTCCTGATGCGGTTAATCAACTCGATAAGTGAGCTGGTGCCACCAATCTTGTGCAACAACAAACGCTTGTGGAGGAGTCTACTGATTATAACATTGAGGAACCAGAAAAGGATAAGATTGAGAAAGAAAAGACTGATGAAGAAGCTAAGGCTCAGACGGAAGAAAAGGCTAAATCTGGACAAGATAACGAAGAGAATTATGATGATTATCTTCTCAACAATCCAACTCGTTCCAAGTAGGAAACTTCTGCACCTCCAAAGGACCCTGAGCCTCCTCATGTCTCTTCCTCATCAGATTCATCATCTCACTCCTCACCACCACCATCTAAAAGATCAACCAAATCAACAAGCAAATCAGTGAAGAAGCCAACTCGATCTTGGATATCTCATGCTTATAAAAGAATTGGGAATGCTGTCAAACAAGTCAGAAAGAAAGACATCCTCCAAAGGAAGATGAATTTCTATGCTGATCGAGATACAGTATATTCATGATGATCTCGACAAGATGCAAGATGAAAGGGAGTATGTCCAGAAGCTCATGAAAGATGATCTTCAAGGGAAAATGGACGAAATGATCAAAGGATACACTCACCAGTTCCTTATGGAGGTCGTTCCGAAACTGACAAAGGAGATGTATAACAGACAACTGTATCCAAATCTATTGCATCTAGCCAAACAAGCCATGAAATCAACTCTGATGAATTTAAGCATCAATCCAGTTGAATCTACAATCTTCTCAGACGATGAATTGGTGAACCGGCTAGTAGCACAAATGTCGAATCGCTCTGCAACATTTGCCTCACACGAAGCTAAAATGTTTGAAGCTTTATTGGAATACCAACTCAGGTCCTCATTCCGAGAAGAAGCTGTTAGGCCCAAACATTCAAGAGATGATGAAGACAAAGATCAGGATAAGGATAAAGAGCCCAAACGCACAAAGAAGTCTGATGTATCATCCTCTATTCAGTACTCGATGCAACCTCCACCACAACGGACTCCTGCACAACAAAGATCACCTCCTCGTTCTTCTACTGATAAACCTCAGGATTCTGAGTTACCGCCCGAGACTCAGAAAACCGGTGATCA
>BPTQ01000007.1:159964824-160008286 GCA_019973895.1 Chrysanthemum seticuspe | reverse complement strand
CACGGTGGACCAACCCAACACAACTATTACACAACAAATATGTGAAATATCAAATACAAGATCTTCGCTACAGAAATCTTGCGGAGTGACAAATCAATCAAGGACCCCTTGCTTGGATGACTTGTAGAATGCTCGTGATCTCGCCTTAGAGAAGGACCTATATGAGGATCACAAATAGAAAGAAAGAAGAACAACTCTCTAGATAAACTGATCTATATGTTAGATGAGAATGAGAGTGTATGAGAGATTTAGTAAGAAGAGGGGTAAGTTAGAATGAAGAAATGACTCTCTATTTATAGGAAAATTTCTTCACTGTTCCCACGGATCCCACGGATCCCTTCCACAAGGGATCCGTCTAGTGTAATCCTAGGGATCCGTGGAACGCTCCTCTTTGCCCATGGGTTTCTTGGTTATGGGTCATGGGTTGGTCCATGGGTTATATCTAGATTCAATGTATCTAAGTATACATTGTATCAAGTCTCTTTGGGTATGGATTAAGATCCATGGGTTATGATTTTTACCCATCCTAATAAACTATTACAACAAATGCTTAATTACTACATTTTTGTATTTAAATGGCTATATGTAAATGCTTTACAAAACTAACATGTATCCTTTATAATTGTACTTAAGATAACATTATATTTGTTATCAACAAAACACAAAGAGATCGCAAAATATTAATAAACGGTTTTACGGTTTATTTGTATTAACAAAAACCATTTGAAAATCAATCCAGATACTTGTGATATATTATCAAAGCATTTTGTACCTGAATTGTTTTTGATATTTTTAGAACAAGAGCTCCCCCTCAACATGTGCATCAAGCATCAGTTTGTAATAGAAATAATTTTCATCTTTGAGGGGTTGGCTTGCATCTAAGAGTAGTTATATAAATAATGTGGTTTTCAAAATAGTTGCTCCCCCTCAATATATGCATAGTTATTTGAAGATGTTTTGCACATATTAGGAAAAGACTGCACATTGAAAGAAATTGATCACGTTTCAAATCTTTGTGGTTTAAGATAGATGCTCCCCCTCAACATGTGCATGGAAAATTTGAAATCGTTTGGCACATGTGGGAAGGAGAGCTTGTACATCCTTATAAAACCATTTACCGAATTATCAGTTTAAATCCAATTTAAATCACAAATTCTCCCCCCGATCACAATTATCAAATCATTTGAGTTTTGTGATCTCTGTAGATTTAAATTGATTTTGAAAGCTTTTAAGGAGAATTGTGACTTGATTATGAAAACGTTTTAACTGATAAGGATCAGATTTTGAGACTTTAAACTCCATTGATTAAACATGCATGATTATCTTTTGAAAACAATTGTATGACAAATAACCTTTTGATTTAATTGAAAACATTCTCCCCCTCAATCAATGACAAAAGTTGTTGATTGAGAGATATATATTTTTGACAAACGTTGAGTCCAGATGATTTTCAAAAATAGAGTCCGAGTTATTTTTCAAAGCAATTAGTTTTCATTAGATAGTAAGTAATTGTTTATAGAATCAGAGCATGAGTTTTGAAAAACAAGATAAAGCATGGCTCTGTTCTTTCTTTGAAAAGCGGGTTATTGCCTGAAATGACAATAAACCATTTTTTTTATATAATATTCGAACAACATCTAAAGCCCCGTGTCATTCTTTGAATGACAACACAAAGATCGTAGATATTTATCTAATCAAGAAAATCATGACAAAACGACAATATTTTTTTTTATTTTTTTTTTGGAATTTTTCACGATTTTTCAAATTTTTATGGATTTTTTGAAAGTTTTATATTTTTCTATTTGCTTTTTGAAGATTTTTTAATTTTGTATTTTGCTTTTCGAAAAGATATTTATAAGAGATAGATGAAGAAAGACCTTTACTCCTCGTCTTCCTCTTGAAGACGTTTGAGTGTTTCCGGTTGTAGACTCTTTAGACCAAGTCGTGGGAGGATAAACTCAAAACGTTCTCTAGGAAGAGCTTTGGTGAAGATGTCTACTAACTGATATTCAGTCCTCACAAAATAGAGTTCCACCACACCGTTTTCTACTTGCTCCTTGATGAAATGATGTCGAATGTCGATGTGCTTTGCTCTTGAGTGTTGTACGTTGTTGCATGAGAGAGCAATAGCACTTTTATTATCACAGTACAGAGGGATTTTGTTGAATTCAAAGCCATACTCAGATAATTGAGATCTCATCCATAGGATTTGAGCACAACAAGATGACATGGCTATGTATTCAGCCTCTGTAGAGGAAATAGAAGTACTCAATTGCTTCTTTGAAGACCAGCTCACAAGGTTATCACCCAAAAACTGAGCACCTCCAGACGTACTTCGATGTGTATCTTGAAATCCTGCATGATCATCATCTGCATAGGCTGTTAGTGACATACCGGTGTCCTTCGGGTACCAAAGTCCCATATTGATGGTTCCTTAGCGATACCGAAAGACCCGTTTAACCGCTTCAAGGTGCTTTTTGGTAGGATTATCCTGATATCTAGCACACATGCAAACAGCGAACAGAATGTCTGGTCTACTGGCTGTGAGGTACATCAGGGATCCAATCATACTACGATATTTCGTTTGGTCTACCATGATCCCTGAGTGGTCCTCGTCCAGTTTAGTACGCTCTATCATGGGAGTGTCAACAGGGTCACTAGAATCAAATCCAAATTTCTTTAAAATCTCATTTGCATATTTAGATTGATTTATTAAAATGCCTCCGGGACTTTGTGAAATTTGTAATCCCAAGAAAAATGACATTTGTCCCATCATTGACATTTGAAATTTAGAACCCATTTCACTTGAAAAACGGTCACATTCATTGGGGTCAGTCGAGGCAAAAATGATATCATCAACATATATTTGAACGTGAATTAAATGTTTCCCTGACTTTCTGGTGAACAATGTCGGATCAATTGCTCCTTTGCTGAATCCAGTAGATAGAAAAACTTTGATAGCGTATCATACCATGCCTTTGGAGCTTGCTTCAAACCGTAAAGAGCCTTCTTCAAACGATAGACGTGAGTAGGATGCTCTGGGTTCACAAAGCCTTCATGTTAGCTGACGTATACAACTTCTTTAAGATCTCCGTTAAGAAAAGCCGTCTTTACATCCATCTGATATACTACCATGTTCTTACTTGCGCTGTTAGGAATTAGAAAATTCAGTCGTTAAAGAGTCGGTCACCTCAAGTATATGTATTCGATAGAAAGCTCGTAGTCGTAGTCAAGTTATGTTAGAAAGTAGTTTGTTAAGTAACACCGTGGAGGACGGACGGGTCTTTACCCAATGTATGCCTGATCCACAGCCCGTAGGTGGCGTTTATTTGTAAGACACTATAAATACCCACTACCTCCCAAGGTAGAGGGTTGGAGCTTCAATACCATTTTTCTTTGTTTCACATAGTTCCTAACTCTCTTCTCTTTCTCTCTCTAGAACTTTCTCTCTCTAAACATACTTGAATGCCCCATTGTGATTATGGTTTAGTGTGATTGTGAAATCCTATATCTTACAATTGGTATCAAGAGCCATAGTTTGATCACTCATCTTTCATGCTCTTTGTTTTGGTGGATTTCATAAGGTTTTTGGGGTAATAAGTGTTTAGTAGAGTTTAAATCACTTGGACAAATTCTAGTGTTAAAGTTTGAATTTTGCTTGTACTTTTGTGTTTAGGATCATCATATGTGTTTGTTAGGAACATGTTTTATTATAAAGTGTAGGTCATTTCATTTGTAATAGGGCGTTAATAAATATGGTTTATAAATGTTTGTAATTGATTTCACAGCTCATGTAGTAAGCCCATGAGCTGTGATAGAAGGTTCTTCTAGAACCAAGGGGAAACACCCCTACTTATGTAAACACTATAAATACTCCCTCCCTAGAAGGGAGAGGGTTGTTGGTTCTAATTGCAATTATCATTTCATTAATCCTTCATTAGTTCCTTCCACTTTCTCTCTCTAAAACTTTCTCTCTCTAGAAATACATATTGATGTGATAGAATGGTGACCTAACAAGTGGTATCAAGAGCCAGGGGATAGTTTAGGTTAATATTGATTAGATTTAATAGAAATCCGTACTTAAAAACGTGTTTTAGATTGAAATTTATGTACTTTTTGGACTGAATACGTGTTTCTGCGAGTTTCTCATGAGTTTCTGCGAGTTTGGCGAGTTAGCCATGAATTTCTGCGAGTTTCTCATGAGTTTCTGCGAGTTTCTCCTTGAAGTTTGGCGAGTTTCTGTTTGAATTTCTGCGAGTTTGCAGTTCTGCGAGTTTCTTTCTACGAGTTTCTTTCTGCTAGTTTCTTTCTGCGAGTTTCTTTCTGCTAGTTTCTTTCTGCTAGTTTCTTTCTGCGAGTTTCTTTCTGCGAGTTTCTTTCAGCGAGTTTCTTTCAGCGAGTTTCTTTCAGGAGTTTCTTGTCTGTGAGTTTCTTGCCAGCAAGTTTGGATTTCTGCGAGTTTGGCTTTCTCCTACTAATCTACCTAAATCTAAACAACCTCAACCTTAATTATCCTTAATGATCCACATCAATCAACAATTATGTCTCAACCACCATCCTCTAACTATTTTCCTTACACTTATAATCAACAACAACAACAACAACTCAGTCCACAACATCAACAATGGAATCAACAACAAGCAGTTTATCAACAACAATTTAATCAACAATATACTCCACAACCTCCTCAACAAGTTCAACAAGGAATGTCAATGGTTCCACAAATCCCTCAACAACAAACTTGGTTTTCTCAAATGTGTGAAGCTGTTACAAGTCAACAATCGATTCATGAAGCTGGTTCGGATACTCGTCCTCCAATGCTTACACCAGGAAATTATGTGCAATGGTCAAGTCGATTTCTAAGGTATATGGAACTCAAGAAACTTCATGGTAAGTATCTGAAGAAGGTGATATTAGAAGGACCATTTCAAATGCCAACTGAAACTGTTCCCGGAGATCCTACAGCTGTTCCACCAAGACCCGATACTATCTCAATTGTTCCATAGAGCCGGTTAACACCAGAACAACTACTTCATCTTGAAGCCGATGAGCTTGCTATGCAACAAATACTTCTTGGAATTCCTAATCCGATTTACAAAAGTATTGATGCACAGACAACTGCAAAAGCTATGTGGGAACAAATTCATCTTTTGATGGAAGGCACTGAACTGAATAAGATCGACATGGAGTCTAAGTTATATCACAACTTTGATGTGTTTACCATTGAGCCTGGGGAATCACTTGAATCATATTATCATCGTTTCACAAATGTGGTCAATGATTTGCATCGACATAAGATTGATCTTCCAACAATTGCTATTAACACCAAGTTTCTAAACTCATTAGGACCGGATTGGCATAAGTATGTTCCTTTTGTTCGACAAGTCAAGGATCTTCATGATGTCAAGTATGGGTTATTGTATGATTATCTGAAACATCATCAATATGAGGTTCTCAAAGATAAAGAAGCTCGTGGCACACATGGTTTCCCTCCACCACCAATTGCTGATCAAATTGCTCTCATGGCACATGGGTATCCAACTCCTTACCCAAAGTCAAATCATGCTTTAGATCAACAACAACGTCACTTTAGTTATGCTCCACCCACACCTTCTCATCAACTCACACCCGAAGGTGATACTAACAATGCATACTATGCTCAAACCAATGATGATCAAGCTGATGCCTTTGAAGCATTAAATCATGGAGTGGCCTTTATTGCTAAATCCTTCTCCAATTTCTCTACTCAGTCAAACAATCGTCTTCGGTCATCATCAAATCCCAAAAGTCACGCAGTTATCCAAGGTGGAAAAGTTGAGGTTCAGAACAGAACAAGTGGTCGTCATATGATTACAAGTGGGTATTCTGGTAATTGTGGGAATGGTCAAACATCAGCAGGGGGATCGGGTAGTAATAACTTCAAGAGAAATGTTCAAGTTGTGGAAACAGGGAATTCACCGGCTTCAGGATCTACTATTCGCTGCTATAATTGCAAAAAGCAAGGACATCTTGCTAATGCTTGTCCTGAACCACGAACCAGAGGAGGAGATTACTATAAGCAAGTCATGCTGATGGCATACAAGGATGAAGCAGGAGGAGAACTCAGTGAAACTCAGCAAGGTTTTATGGCAGATACACTCTCAGATGATGAATATGAAGATTTGGAAGCAAATGCTGCAGTTGTTTTGATGGCAAATATGCAGGAACATCACATCAGTCAAACAAAGAATGGACCGGTCTATGACACAGACGGTCTATCTTAGGTACCTGACACTGATATATGCCTCATAAATGCAATTGTGTCTGCATCTGCACCTGATGAGCAGCAATCTGTTCAACATGAATCATTGTTTAATCATACTGAAGTTGATCAAATTAACCCGGTGGTTACATTTGATGAACTAAGTGATGGCGAAAATAATGAACATATTGAACAGAGTGAAGCAATTCATGGTCTAGATTCAGAATATCTTAATTCATTACTTCTGCCATTGCATGCCCAAACTGCAAAATGTAATGAGATAAACCAAAACCTTAAGGCTGAGATTAACTCATTGACTGCTGAACTTGAGAGTTGTCGAAAACGGATAAATGATTTTGAAAATAAAACCACCCGAGAAACAAGTTTTGAAGTGGCCTTTCAAAAATCTTACGTTAACGAACAAAATCTTCAACATCAAATGCATGAAATTGTTGCGTCAAATAATGAAAAGATTTCTCAAATTGAACAAGAAAAGTCTGAACTTCAGAAAAACATTGAAAATATTCAAACGGAACTTTCCAATACTAAACAAGATTTTTCAACAAATCGGTCAAATTTTTCGGAATTCAAGAAGAAATCTAAGAAACGTATTGATGATCAAATCGAGGAAATTCTTCGATTGGAAAGACGGTTAAAAGATTTTGGTACTGTTGTATATAAGATTGGCCACTCAGTAAAACAAATTGAAATGTCAACCTTACTTCCGAGTCCTGATGACTCAAAACGTTTTGCTCTTGGGTATAATCACCCACGTTTTCTTCACACAGCTCTCAAGGAAATGCCCAAATTGTATAGTGCTCAATGTCTTTTAGATCCAAGCATGCAACTTGTTGTATTTGATTGTGAGGAACAATGGGCACAAGATGATCGAAGTCGCTTAAACATGCGACAAAATGGAATTTTACCATATGATTACACAAGAGAAAATGCTTCGTACAAACTGAATGTCATTTCAACACCATCGTATAATCTTTCTGAATTAACTGAGGCATCTTACGTAGAAGGTCCCGTTCACAGTGTTGCACAAATAAATGGTCCTTTACCGTCCTCTTGCAAAAGCAACTCATTGCCAAAAACTCCTAAATCTTGTTTAGTATTACGGTACTTTCAAACGTTTATGGAAGATATTTCATTTTTAGAAATGGCAATTGAGAAAAATTCTGAGTTAAAAGCATCTAGTTTTCAATCTGCTTATGCAAAAGAGCAAAGAAAAATGTTTCAAACCCAAATCTCACCTCATGTCGCACATTTGCGTCTGTGTGCAACACACTGGGAAAGGGAACTTCAACAAGAGGTGTCTTCAATGATTGAAGCTTTTAACACACTTGAAAACTCAGTTTCACAAGAACAATGCAAAAACCAAGATCTTCAAAATGCCTTTGATCAATTGTTAGAAGATGCTCTTTCTGCTAATATTGCTTCTGTGGTTATATATTGTGAATTTGCTTCTGTGAATGATACTGTGTTAACTACTGAGAATCTCAATATGGTTCAAACGTTGGAAATGGACAATCAGATGTTAAGGCATGAAATTGAGAAATTAAAAGAGGAAAATGAGAAAATGTTTTTACAAAATGATGATGTCCAATCTAAACTTTCAATGGAGATTTCTGAACTTAAAAGAAGACTTCAATGGTGTCAGTCTAAGACAATTGAATCTGAACTTGCTTTACAAAATCAAAAGAAAAAGTTGTCTTTGGATCAGTCGCGAATATCAAAAGTCGAATTTCTTGATGATGAAAATGCATCGTTAAAATGTCAAATTTTCAAATATGAACAAGAGATTGCACATGTCAAACAGGAATATAAAACGGTTTTTAAATCTCTTAAAACTGTTCGTTCTGAAGCGTCAAAAGAACTTGATCACCATGTTGAATACACTCGACAAATGTTGGGAGAACAAGGAAGATTAAATTCCATAATTCAGGATCAAAAACACATCATCATTGAGCTTAAAGAAAAGCTAGCTAAACAAGAATCTAGCAAGTCTAGTAACACAAACGTGATTGCTCCTGGCATGTATATAATTGATAAAACTCAGGGAACTAATTTGCTTTCTTCCACTTCTACAGGAATAGTTACGTCTACACAAATCTCGTCTTGTGGCTAAAGGGTATTCTCAAGAAGAAGGAATCGATTATGAAGAATCGTTTGCACCAGTAGCTAGGCTTGAAGCTGTACGGATATTTCTGGCATATGCTGCACACAAGAATATCACGGTTTATCAAATGGATGTGAAAACGGCGTTTCTGAATGGTCAACTCCGTGAAGAAGTTTATGTGGGTCAACCGGAAGGATTCGTTGATTCAGAACATCCTAACTACGTGTACAAGCTCAAAAAGGCTCTTTATGGTCTTAAACAAGCCCCAAGGGCCTGGTACGACAAACTGTCACAATTTCTTCTCACTAATCACTTTACCAAAGGAACTGTTGATCCAACATTTTTCATTCAACGTCACGGGGAGGATATTTTGATTGTTCAAAATTATGTTGATGATATCATTTTTGGTTCAACACATAAAAAGTACTCAAACGCTTTTGCAAAATTAATGAAACAAAATTTTGAAATGTCCATGATGGGTGAACTAAAGTTCTTCTTAGGAATTCAGGTTCATCAATCTCCCCGTGGCATATTTCTAAATCAGTCTAAATATGCTCTTGAAATCTTAAAGAAACATGGAATGACCAGTTGTGATACTTATAACACACCTATGTCTGCAACCTCACCAAAGCTGGACGCTGATTTACATGGGAAAATTATTGACCCTACAAAATACCAAAGTATTATTGGGTCTCTCATGTATCTAACAGCCAGCAGACCTGACATTGTATTTGCTGTATATCTTTGCTCCCGTTATCAGTCAAGACCAACTGAAAGACACCTCAATGAGGCTAAAAGAATCCTTCGCTACGTAAAGGGAACCATTCACTTGGGAATCTGGTATCCGAAGGATTCTGGTTTTGCACTAATCGCTTTTTCAGATGCTGATCACGCAGGGTGTTTAGATACACGCAAAAGTACATCTGGTGGTGTTCAGTTTCTCGAAGATAAACTTGTGTCTTGGCAGTCATAGAAACAAGATTGTACATCTATGTCATCAACAGAAGCAGAATACGTTGCCATGTCAGCATGCTGTGCTCAGATAATTTGGATGAGATCACAACTGATGGACTACGGTTTTGTATTCGACAAGATTCCAATGTACTGTGACTCCAAGAGTGCCATTGCAATCTCCTGCAACACGGTTCAGCATTCCAAGTCAAAGCATATCGCTCTCCAATATCATTTCATCAAAGAGCATGTTCAAAAGGGTACAATTGAACTATACTTTGTGGGTACTCAATACCAATTGGCGGATTTGTTCACCAAAGCCTTGCCACCCGCACGGTTTACTGAGCTTGTCCATCAAATTGGTATGCGGTGTTTGACTCCAGAAGATCTGGAAAATTTAATCAAACGTTCTTAAAACGTCAAACACCAAAAACATTTCTTTGTAAATAAATATTTCAAAATCAAAATACAAAAATATAAAATCTATACAAAACCCAAAAAGATTTTCTTTTTCATCTTTCATATATTTAAAAAAAAAAAAAAAAAAAAAAAAAAAAAAAAAAAAAAACTTTAATAAACGTTTTTTAATACACTAGGGACTAAATTTATCACTTTTTCATTCTTCTCCCTATATATACTTAGTTTTATTCATTCTTCAAAAATCTATTATTCTCAAAATCACAAAAAAGCTGCTGCTAACATCTAATCGATTTATCCATAATTGTCTGTTATTAACTCTTATCGATTGTAAGTAATCTTTACATCTTGGTTTTGGGGTTTTGATTTCTTTCGCTACAATTCATAGATAATAGAATCGATTCATCTTAATTAATTGAGCAAATACCTTAAGATTCTTAGGATGTCAAAACTGTTTTGTTTTCGATTAATATAGATGTATATCGTTTAATTCTTTTGATTGTTTTCTGAATTCTCGTTCATATTTTTGCTTACGGATAATAGAGATGTTTTTTACGAGTTTAGGGTTTAGTTTTTTTTTCAGGATTTTGTGCTCATGTCTCGCATCATAAGATCATGTTTTGATTAAGTTTTCTGCTTGTGTTAGTTTGTTTGAATATTGGCGAGTTTGATATGAAATTATGAATTTTGGCGAGTTTGTCATGAGTTTAATGAATACTGGCGAGTTTTTTACTTGAATTTTGGCGAGTTTGTCATGAGTTTTATGAATGTTGGCGAGTTTGCCATGGTTTAATGAGTTCTTGCGAATTTTTGAATAGCTTTAGCGTTTGGCGAGTTTTTCTCTTAGATTCATACTTTGGCTAGTTTGCCTTCTACATATGAATTTTGGCGAGTTTCTCTTAAAGTTTGTGTGTGGCGAAATTGTTTAGGTTTAGAATTTGGGGAGTTTAGCTTCTAAACATGAATCTTTGCTAGTTTGGCGAGTTTGCTAGTTTGGCGAGTTTGCTAGTTTCTATTAGGTGTAGAGTTTGGCAAGTTTGTTTAGGTTTTGGCGAGTTTGCCTTCCATACAAGAACATTGGCGAGTTTGTAATTGTAGAGTTAAACCTTGAGCTCGAATTTTCACAAGCACAACAAATCTGATAATATGTTTTTTACAAATTGTAATAACCTGTTTCAAATTCGACTCAAGAAGGCTATCTCTCGAATATACTTCCATATTTGAGAGGGAGTATTTTTGTTCAACAAAAACAAAATCTAATTCCACGAAAGGACCCTGTGGTACGCTTCCGTGCCTCAATCCTAATTAAAGGAGCGAAAGCTTCTTCACTGTTTTGCAACACTAAATCTTTGTTCAAAATCAAATGTTCTTGAAATCCGTTTCTTCCCAAAGGAATTTCAAACACCTCAAAAAGCATATTTTCATCAACATGTTTTCAAAAACAACATACATATGCTATTTTTGAGGGGGAGAAATGTGATTAAAATTGTTGATCAGGAAGTTATGGAATCTCATCATGTGCTCAACTCAGACATCACCAAGAATTGACGATCTTTGAATGTCAGTAATCGAAAAGATTTGTCTTCCAAGACTTATCTTAGTAGAATGTACCAATCCGAGACACTCTTGATTGACATGAACTTTGACAGGTCTAACCTCCTTCTCAAGGAGAGTTTACATCTTCAAGGTAGTTATTAGAGCTAGTTGTCACCTAAAAGCTGATAATGGAACTCTTTAACTATACAACGTAACCGTGTCTCGCGGGGAATTGTCTATCAAGAGTCGATCAATTCAAAAGTGCGAGCTCTACCCTCAATGTGCAAATTTCAGTCAAAACTCATAAGCACATGTGGAGGGGGAGTATTTCTGAAAAACCAAAAACTCTCAAGGTGTTACCAAAACATGTTTTTCATCATAAACATCTTGAGAGATTTTCAAGAAAAGGTTTTTGTGGCAACATAGGATAGTCATGGAGTTAAAAGGTGACTAAGTTTAGGAATAAATGTCCTATGATCCGCCAGAGCCGGAGGGATCTACCCAAGGACACCACAAATAGTTAGTATTTAGAAGTCCTTAAGAATGATTGAAAAAGGAGAAAATGAGAATCGGAGAAAGAAGGGATTGAAGAATTAAAAAGAAAAGTTAAAGAAAACGGTGAAAAGAAATAGCCTTCCAAATTATTCAACTTAGGGCAGACACCGGGTTCAATTCATATGCTACTGGTTGTCACAAGATGACACTGGTATTGAAGACAAAGTCGTCATGGACCCAGTGACGTAATGCACTAAACCTTCTAAGCCACTCAAGTTCTCTCAAAAGAATTTGTTTCATTCTCACAGGGAACCCTACGTAATCTATCGACTCTCTCTTAGAGATTGTTGGTATTGAAGAAGGAGACCCTCTCCCTTTCTCCGCTCAGGAAAATCAAAATGCACTAATCGAGTCTAGAGCCATGAGATTCATCAATAGATCTCTTAGGAACACCTTATATTTCATCACTTGTTTGTTCAAACTATAAGGACACAAGTGACATATTCCAGAGTCTTACGCAGATCTTAACAATCTGCCTGAACATTTATGAGGGGATTCACAATTGTGATCCTCAGTGATTGAATGGAAACTCCTGCCATGGTCAACATCAAACAGCCTTGAAAGCAGGTCACTTTGGTAACTCCTTGTGGGTTACGCTTAGTGTATCTCAAACGGTCTACAATCGTGGGGTGATGCTTCGGTGTACCTAAGAGACTCATCTGAACTGTAGGTGTATTTTGGTACATCGCGTTATCTCACTTGTGGGACTCCAGTTCATGAACAGCCTTTGTGAGAATTAGAAATTTGTTTTCACACTATGCTGTTAACACTCTCGAAGTTCAAACTTGTAAGTGCTGGATTATTTCTAACCCATGTTTTATGTTTTCTTCTTATGGATGCTCGCGGGTGGAAAAGATCGTGCAAATTCTTCACATGCTCATACTAACATCAACACTAATTGAAGTTCTCTCAAAAGGCAACACAAAGTCAGAATGATTCTTCGTCAAAGTCAAAGAATCTGCAAAGTTTAAAGACTTGAGAGCTACACAAAATTGGAGATTCAAAGTTAAAGAAGTATGAGTATGGTGGAGAAAGACAGAGAGACACCTTTACTTATGATATTGATAAAAGGCAGAATTCACAACTGATCACAACAACAAGGACAAAGAACAAAGTTGCAAAAAAGACAACAAATGATGACCAACCCTTAGGGGGAGATTGTTAGGAACATTTTTTATTATAAAGTGTAGGTCATTTCATTTGTAATAGGTCGTTAATAAATATGGTTTATAAATGTTTGTAATTGATTTCACAGCTCATGTAGTAAGCCCATGAGCTGTGATAGAAGGTTCTTCTAGAACCAAGGGGAAACACCCCTACTTATGTAAACACTATAAATACCCCCTCCCTAGAAGGGAGAGGGTTGTTGGTTCTAATTGCAATTATCATTTCATTAATCCTTCATTAGTTCCTTCCACTTTCTCTCTCTAAAACTTTCTCTCTCTAGAAATACATATTGATGTGATAGAATGGTGACCTAACAGTGTTTATGTTTTGAATTGGAAGGCTTAACTCATTGTGGTTTGGTTGTTTTTTTATTGATAAAGTGGTTATTTGTGAACTTTGTACAAAGCGAGTTGAGTCTCGGACTTTTGTTTCTTCGAAGCGAGTTGCTTTGTTACTGGATGCGATTTGGTATATGCGACTTGCTATTTAGCGAGTTAACTTTTTATGCGACTTGGGTTCTAATCGAGTTGTTTCTTTAAGCGACTTGGGTTCTAAGCGAGTTATTTCTTTAAGCGACTTGGGTTCTAAGCGAGTTGTTTCTTTAAGCGACTTGAGTTCTAAAGCGACTTGGCTATTAAGCGAGTTGTATAGCTAGCGAGTTAGTTTAAGCGACTTGGTGGTTAAGCGAGTTGTGTCTGTTTGCGACTTGCTATTAAGCGAGTTGTCTCTATATGCGACTTGGCTATTAAGCGAGTTGATTCCTTAAGCGACTTGTTTCTTTAAGCGAGTTGGTTGTTTAGCGTGTTGATAACTAAGCGAGTTGAGTGTTTAGCTACTTGTCTATTGATACTTGTTACTTCTTCGTACTACATTCTTACGGTTGTTCTTTTGGTTTAGTAAAATCCCGTGAAAGAATCAATTTCCCGGTTTAATCAAAGAATAGTAAAATCCCGTAGAACTTGTAATCATGGCAAACATCGTTCCAACTATTGTTTCTTCTGTAGCTGAGGACGTTCAAGCAGCGGGATCAGATACTCGTCCACCTATGCTTGACAGAACTGATTATGACTCATGGGCTCAACGAATTCGATTGTACTGTTTGGGAAAAGAAAACGGAGTCAACATTCTCAAGTCAATTGATGAAGGACCTTATCAAATTGAGACTACAAGAGACTTAATTGATACAGCTGCAGATAGAACAATGATCTATGGAATTGACAGACCAAAGACGTATGATGAGCTCAATGATAAGGAGAAAAAGAGATTCGATGCTGACATCAGGGCTTCTAACATTATACTTCAGGGTCTTCCAAAAGACATCTACAAGCTTATCAATCACAACACTGAAGCCAAGGCAGTTTGGGATAATGTCAAGATGCTTCTCTCAGGTTCTGAATTAACCAAGGAAGACAAAGAATCACAGCGGTATGATGAATTTGAGCACTTTAAGATGAAGCCAGAAGAAAGTGTCTATGAGTATTACGTGAGATTCCACAAGCCTGTGAATGATATGAGGAACATCAAAATGACCATGCCAAATATTCAGCTGAATTCAAAGTTTGTGAACAACATGAATCCCGAATGGCATAAGTTTGTCACCGCTGTGAAGTTAACCAAGGGATTGAAGAATACAAACTATGAGCAACTGTATGCCTTTCTTCTTCAGAATGAGAGACATGCTATGTTTGAAAAAAGGATTCTTGAACAGTTCAAAACCAAACAGGGAGAAACAAGTTCATCAAATGACTCTACAGCTTTTTACACCAATGTTGGAATTACCACCAAAGCGTCTCAAGTCATACCCACGGGTAACGGAAATCACAAACTCATTCCCGATCCAAGTTTCAAGCAACCTGATGCAAATGTAGTCATGGAAAACTTTATCAATCAACTGGATTTTATGGTTAAACAAAACTTAACCTTCACTCCACATACTAACCGTCTTCACACTAACAATGAAATCAGGACTGCATCCAATCTACACAATCATGCTTTGGTCAGAGATGGAAAGGTTACGGTGCAACCAGCTCAAGAAAGACAATATGAACAAAGAAGAGGTGGAGTAGGAGGAGGGTATGTAGCAAATCAGAATAGAGGAAGGAATGGTAATCAGGGACAAGCAATGCCAATTAAGTGCTACAACTGTGGTGGTGATGGACACATTGCTAGGAACTGCACATCTCCAAAATGTCCACAGAATGCAGAATACTTCAGAGACAAGATGTTGCTCGTGCAAGCTCAGGATAATGGTGCAGCTTTGGATGAAGAGGAGTTGTTGTTTCTTGCTGAGGGCAATGCCAAGACATATGATGCAGATGTGGAGGAGCAGCCAATTCAGGAGATAGGTCACAATCATCAGAATGCCTTTCAAGTCGCTGATTGTGATGCATACAACTCTGACGTCGATGATGAACCTACTGCACAAACAATTTTCATGGCTAGCATTTCTCCAATGGTCTCTCATAAGGTCTCATCATCACAACAAGCTGGTCCATCTAAAGAATCAATCATCTCAGAGGTATTAAAACTATATGATGATGTTGATGAGCAAAAGATGCATAATAAAGTACAATCTCCTGAAACTTATGAATCAGATATTGATGATGAGGGTAATAGCAATATTGTCCCATATGCTCAATATGTGAAACAAAGTGAAAGTGAGGTTGTACCAAGCAATGCATCTTCTGTAGTCAATGATGACTATGCTTTTGATGAATACACTGCATGTGCCCCTGATGATTCTATATCTCTGAACTAAATGCCTATAAAGAACAAGTTGCTATTTATGAACAACGTGCTAAGTTTGAGTTAACAACCCGTGAGCAGGAAATGGATGACCAAATGCGTACAATTATTCGAAAAAGTAATTTTAGAGAAGAAGTATTAAAACATGAGTTAAATTTCTTACAAGAAAAGCTTTCTAAAACTGCTAAGCAAAAACAAGAACTTCAAGAAAATGTTAAAATGCTTAAGCAAGAATTCAATGCTAAGGAATCAAAACTAGTGAATGATTATTCTAATCTAAAAACTTTGAAAAACAAGCTTGAAAATAAGTTGTACGTACAAGGGAATACCATTCAGACTGCTCACATGATCACTAAGCATAGAGTTCTCAGCGATAAGCATAGCATTCCCATTATAGAGAAACCTAATCCTGAGTATGGTAAGATTGCAAAAGCTGCTCAAAATATAATCTATGATGGTAATGAGATTCTTAAACCTAGACAGAAACCTAGTTGCATTGAGTGCACTGAGGAAGATAGAAAATTAGATGATGCATCTAGGAAGAAAATGGATAAGAAACTTAACAATCCTGTATGTAAAGAGAAAACCATAACTATCAAACCTCATGATTGCACTAAGGAAAATTGGATATCCTTAAACATGTTTAAGCCCCAGACCCTATTAACCCCTGAACAAGTGTTCTGGAAAAAGGATATGGATATGCAAAAAGCTGAAAATCTTGTTGAAAAGAATCCCCCTTGTAGGAAATTGCCTCATGCAACTGTGTATCCTCCTAATACACCAATGCATTTAGTTCCTAGATCTATTGCCACTAATAGCAAGACCTTAATCAGCCTATATGTTGTTTATCAGCTGTTTGTTGATTTTGAGAAAACGTGTAAGAAGAGAATCACACCTACAGGGATAATTGAGGGGGAAAGGGGTTTTGAGCAAACTAAAGAATGTTATTTAACAGAGGTTATGCCTTTCTTTAAACAATTAAAAGGTCAATTTGAAAGTCTTCAAAAGGGAATAAATTCTGATATTAAGGAAATGGAAAAGGAATTTGATGCTATGATTGTTGAGGTCAATGATTATGAACAGGAACTCAAATATAATGAAGTTGAAAGGAAGAACTTGCCTATCTTAAATGAGAATTTGATTTCGAGTTGTGTTACTCAAGATGTGTTTTATACTGTTACTAAGCACTCTATTACTGCTTCTCGATTTCATGAATTATCTATTGCATTGAAAGTTTCCCATGATCGTATCATTGAGCTTGAAAACAAAAACTCAGAACTGAATGAGAAAATTGATCAGGATGATCACGATAATTTGGTAAAACATCTTTCTAAACTAGAAGTTGAACATTTTGATTTACAACTAAAATATCAACATCTAAAAGAAAATGTCAAAACCTCAAATATCAAGACATCCTCAGATGTTCCAGAGTTTGATGTAGTTTTTCAGATAAACAAACGTGACGAACAAATTCAAGCTCATTGTAACACGATCAGAAAGTTGAAAGCCTAAATTTCTCAATTAAAGGGTGAAAAGAACAATGTGACTGGCTCCCATATGCCTCCTCCTTTAGATTCTCAGTATTCTCAAACTTTTCATCTTCAAAACTTGGTTAACGCTTTACAAAAAGAAAATGAGAGTTTTCTAGAAGAAAATGAAAAAGTTAAACGACACTTTAAAGAGTTATATGATTCAATGAAAGTCACTCGTGGCAAAAACAACGAAAAAATAACTTCTTTACAAAAAGAAATTGAGAATCTGAGGAGTCAGGAAAAAGGGAAACTGCCACTTGTCTTCATTGAGAATGATGCATCAAAGTCTTCCTCAGACTGCAAATATACTGTGACTATTAAATACATTCCTCCTCATCTTAGGAACAATGAACTTGTGTTTCATAAATATTGTGCTCACCTTAAGGAAAGTCTAGAATGTCTCCGTGAGATTGTGGAAGAGGACTTCATTAATAAGCCTCTTGATAGAGAAATTAGGCTTGCTTGCACTCAGGCCAAACGATCTCAGGAGCTGCTAGAATGTTTAATTGCAACATTTCCTAGATCCTTAAGTGCGAAAGGTAAAGCTGCAATGCCTTGTTCTATGCCTAGTGCCAAGCATACAAACCACTCTATGCCCAGTAATATGAAAGTGAATTCTAAGGTGCCTTCTAGTAGTTCAGATCCTTGCACATCTAGTTCAGGAATGCAAAAGGTAGCTCAACCAACTAATGTTCCCATAATTCCCTCTACAGGAATAATCAGTAACATTAAAGCAAGCGGGTCATAGCCTCCAGGAAATACCAAGAATGATAGGACCTTGCAAGCTAGGAATGTTTAGTGGAAGAAAGTAGAAGATCACCCTAGGGAGAATTTGAATAAAACGAATCGTGTTGATTCTAGTGCTAGATCTAAGCATACTGTAATTAATGCGAATTCTACTACTTTTGCAAAATATGTAATGATGATTGCGTTGTTTCTGTTACTAATTATGAATGTGGTGTGAATGACTTGTCTAATGCTGTTAAATACCCTGTTAAGATTGTTAATGCAAAAAATCGAGCTAAGAAGGCTAGAAAACAATGGCGGAAGAAGGGTAGGAAACATTGGAAACCCACAGGGAGGAAATTTAGCAACTTAGGTTATCAGTGGATACCTACAGGGCGAAAATTCAATCTTAATGAGATGTGCCCTAAATTATATAGACCAATGCCCATTAGGAAGTGGATGCCTACTGGTAGAACTATTCCCTTAAGAAGTGAAGATACTTTGAATAGGTCAAATACGGACATTAGCACTACATCCATTTCTGATGATTCCATTGTTTCTACTTCTGATGTGGCTGTTCCAATTACTGTTACTAACCATGTGGAACCCATTATTGCATGGGGTTCCCAATTATCCAGTTATCCATTCTTGTCTGTGTTCAACTGCAGATCGTTCAAATCGTTATGTGGTACCTGGACTCAGGCTGTTCCAAGCATATGACTGGAGACCGGTCGCGGCTCATGAACTTCGTGAGCAAATTCATCGGACTGTTAGATTCGGGAACGATCATTTTGGTGCAGTTATAGGTTATGGAGATTATGTTGTCGGTGATAGTGTTATCTCCAGGGTATATTACGTAGAAGGTCTTGGTCATAACTTATTCTCTGTCAGTCAATTCTGTGATTTTGATCTAGAAGTAGCCTTCAGAAAACATACTTGTTTCGTTAGAGAACTTGATGGTAAAGAACTTTTAAGAGGAACACGTGGTTCAAATCTATACACCATCTCTATCGAAGATATGATGAAGTCTTCTCCAATTTGCTTGTTGTCAAAGGCTTCGAAAACAATGTCATGGTTATGGCATCATCATCTCAATCACTTGAACTTCGGCACCATCAATGATCTCTCCAGAAAGGACTTAGTTGTAGGTCAAGCTAGACTAAAGTATGAAAAGGATCATCTTTGTTCAGCATGCCAATTGGGAAAAAGCAAGAAATATGCCCACAAACCCAAGCCTACAAACTCAGTTACTGAAGTTCTTCATACAATTCACATGGATTTATGTGGACCCATGAGAGTGCAGAATATCTTTGGGAAGAAATATGCGTTAGTTGTGGTTGATGATTACTCTCGATTCACCTGGGTCAAGTTCTTAAGGACAAAGGATGAAACTCCAGATATCATCATCAAACTTATCAAACAGCTGCAGGTTTGACTTAACAAAACTGTCAGAATCATCCGAACAGACAATGGAACTGAGTTTGTTAATAAACAACTAAGTGAGTTTTATGAAAGTGTTGGAATCAGTCATCAAAGAAGTGTTCCACGAACTCCTCAACAGAACGGTGTTGTTGAAAGACGAAATCGAACTCTTGTGGAAGCCGCAAGAACAATGCTAATTTACTCAAAGGTTCCAATTTTTCTCTGGGCTGAAGCCATTGCCACTGCATGCTACACTCAAAATCGATCCCTAATTCACACTGCTCATGGAAATACTCCATATGAACTTGTCCATAATAGAAAACCTAATCTCTCATTCCTTCGTGTGTTTGGTGCATTGTGTTATCCAACTAATGAGGGCCAAGACTTAGGCAAACTTAAAGCTAAAGCGGACATTGGAGTATTTGTAGGATATGCACCAAACAAAAAGGGATACCGAATCTACAACAAAAGAACCCGAAATATCATGGAAACAATTCACGTTACGTTCAATGAGCTGACCGGTCCAATGGCTCCAGGACAACCCAGTTCTGGACCCGCATCATCATGTAGTCCCATCAGTTCTACTCTTGTTTCTAATCCCTCACCAGCAACTCCTTATGTACCTCCTTCAGAGGATGATTTGAAAAAATTATTTGATCCAATGTTTGATGAACACTATGAACCAAGTGTTAATGATATATCAGTTCTATCAACAGAGGCTGCCTCTATCCCTGTCAATGAAGTTAACCCTTCAGTTTCAATGTCATTAAGTCAAGAAGCGCCTGTTGCTGATCACTCTGTCTCATCAACAAATCATCAATCATCGAGTGTACACAATGGAAATGTTGTTGCTTTTACAGATGATGAAAACCCTTTTGCTCCTCCAGAAGATGAACCCTTTGAAAACATATTTGCTCCTGAATCATCATCAGAACCATCGTCATCAGGAGATATAGACTCTGCTACTTCAGCTCCTCAACAACAACCACATGAACATCTTAAGAAATGGACACATGATCATCCATTGGACAACATCATTGGAAACCTTTCTCGTCTAGTATCCACACGGAAACAACTTGCAACCGATGCCTTATGGTGCTTCTTCAAATCCGTACTCTCTAAGATCGAACCAAAAGACGTGAAAACTGCCATGAATGAAGACAGCTGGTTCAATGCCATGCAAGAAGAAATTCATGAGTTTGATCGACTAGATGTATGGGAATTAGTACCTGCTCCAGATTGTGCAATGATCATTGCTGTAAAGTGGATCTTCAAAGTGAATCTTGATGAGCATGGCGATGTATTAAAGAACAAGGCTAGGTTGGTTGCAAATGGATACCGTCAGGAGGAAGGTATTGACTTTGAAGAATCATTTGCTCCTGTGGCACGCATCGAGGCTATCAAAATCTTCATGGCTAATGCTGCAAGTAAGAATATGATTGTCTATCAGATGGATGTAAAGACGGCTTTTCTTAATGGAGATCTTAAAGAAGTCGTATACGTCAGCCAACCGGAAGGTTTTGTGAATCCAGAGCATCCTACTCATGTCTATCGCTTGAAGAAGGCTCTTTACGGCTTGAAGCAAGCTCCAAGTGCATGGTATGATACGCTATCAAAGTTTCTTCTATCTACTGGATTCAGCAAAGGAGCAGTTGATCCGACATTGTTCACCAGGAAGTTAGGCAAACATTTAATTCACGTTCAAATATATGTTGATGAGATCATCTTTGCCTCGACTGACCCCAATGAATGTGATCGTTTTTCAAATGAAATGGGTTCCAAATTTCAAATGTCAATGATGGGACAAATGTCATTTTTCTTGGGATTACAAATCTCACAAAGTCCCGGAGGCATTTTTATAAATCAATCTAAATATGCAAATGAGATTTTAAAGAAATTTGGATTTGATTCTAGTGACCCTGTTGACACTCCCATGATTGAGTGTACTAAACTGGATGAGGACCACTCAAGGATCATGGTAGATCAAACGAAATATCGTAGTATGATTGGATCCCTGATGTACCTCACAGCCAGTAGACCTGATATTATGTTCGCTGTATGCATGTGTGCTAGATACCAGGCTAAGCCTACCAAAAATCACCTTGAAGCGGTTAAACGGGTCTTTCGGTACCTCCAAGGAACCATCAACATGGGACTTTGGTACCCGAAGTACACCGGTATGTCACTAACAGCATATGCAGATGCATATCATGCAGGGTGTCAAGATACTCGTCGAAGTACGTCTGGAGGTGCTCAGTTTTTGGGTGATAAGGTTGTGAGCTGGTATTCAAAGAAGCAAATGAGTACTTCTATTTCCTCTACAGAGGCTGAATACATAGCCATGTCATCTTGTTGTGCTCAAATCCTATGGATGAGATCCCAATTATCTGACTATGGCTTTGAATTCAACAAAATCCCTCTTTATTGTGATAATAAAAGTGCTATTGCTCTCTCATGCAACAACGTACAACACTCAAGAGCAAAGCACATCGACATTCGACATCATTTTATCAGGAAGCAGATAGAAAACGGTGTAGTGGAACTTTATTTTGTGAGGACGGAATACCAATTAGCAGACATTTTCACCAAAGCTCTTCCTAGAGAACGTTTTGAGTTTATCCTTCCACGACTTGGTCTAAAGAGTCTACAACCAGAAACACTCAAACGTCTTCAAGAGGAAGAAGAGGAATAAAAGGTTTTTCTTCATCTATCTCTTGTAAATAGTTATTCGAAAAACAAAATACAAAATTTCAAAACCTTCAAAAAGAAAATAGAAAAATATAAAACTTAAAAAAAAAAAAAAAAAAAAAATCCATAAAAATTGCAAAATCTTGAAAATTTCCAAAAATAATGTCTTTTTGTCATGTTTTCCTCGATTCGATAATATCTACGGTCTTTGTGTTGTCATTCAAAGAATGACACGGGACTTTAGATGTTCTTCGAATGTTCAAAAAAAATGAGGAGGAAAAAAATGGTGGCTTACTGTCATTTCAGGCAGTAACCCGTTTTAAAAGTAAAGAACAGAGTCATGCTTTATCTTATTTTTTAAATCTCATGCTCTGATTCTTAAAACAAATGTTTGTCATAAAAAAGACAAATGTTTCTCTTTCCAAATATTTTTCCGTCTATTGATTCTTCTGAAAAATATTTGCCATCTAATGAAAACTAAATTGCTTTGAAAATACCTCATATTCTATTATTCGTGAAAATCATTTGTGCCTATCATCTGTCAAAATATCTATCTCTCAATCAACAACTTGTGTCATTGATTGAGGGGGAGAATGATTTCAATCGAATTAAAAAGGTTATTTTGAAAGGTCATTTTTCAAACAATTAGCACATAAATGAGTAAGGTTTATTGTTTAAAAAAAATCAAAAGGAACAATGTTTTATACAGTTGCTAATGTTATGTTTTCAAAAGACAATCTTGCATGTTTTAAACAATGGAGTTTAAAGTCTGAAAATCTGATCCTTATCAGTTAAAAATGTTTTTTCTTCAAAAGCAAGTCACTATTCTCCTCAAAAGCTCTCAAAATTTAATTTAAATCAATAGAGATCACATCACTCAAAGGATTTGGAAAGTGTGATTGGGGGAGAATTTATGATTTAAATTGGATTTAAACTGATAACTTGATAATGGGTTTTATAAGTGTTTAGCAAGTTTTCCTCCCCACATGTGCCAAATGATTTCAAATTTTCCATGCACATGTTGAGGGGAGCATCTTTTTAAAACCACAAAGAATTGAAACGTGATTGATTTGTCCGTAAGTGCAGGTTCCCTCTATTATGTGCAAAACTCTTTCAAATCTCGAGGCACATATTGAGGGGGAGCAAACTTTGGAAAACCTCATCCTTCCCCAATATGCTTTATCTACTTGATTTAATCAGGGAAGTGATGATGATATCTTTCAGAAAATGGTAATCAAAGAAGTTAATTCTTCCTCTTGCCTCCGTGTGCCAAACAATTTCAAATACATGAAGCACATGTTGAGGGAGAGCTCTTTTTCTAAAAATATCAAAAACAATTCAGGTACAAAATGCTTTGATAATATATCACAAGTATCTGGGCTGATTTTCAAATGGTTTTTCAATTGGTTCCAATGGCTGATGAACAATACCAAAAGACCGACCAAATATACTTTATGTATGGTGATATAAGGATGGTTAGGTTAGGTATTCGTTCCCATGATCCACCAAAACCGGAGGGATCTACCCAGGGACAACCCACTAGATAGTGTAGAAGTTCTTAGGTATGATGAATAAAGGAGAAATGTGAGATATTAGAAGAGTGCGGACTGAGACAGAGCTAGTACTGGAATAAACCCAACAAGGTTCTAGTTATGAAGTCTCGGTAAGCACTGAAGGGGGTTGAAGAATGAAAAAGAATTGAATGTGAAAAGGGTGAAAATAAATAGCCCTCCGATAATTCAACCTTAGGGCAGATGCTGGGTTCAATTCATATGCTACTGGTGGTTACTAAGGTGACACTGGTATTGAAGACAAGACGTCATGGACACATTGACGCACTGCACTACATCTTCCCAAACCACTCAAGTTTCTCTTAAAAGGACTTGTTTCATTCTCACGGGGAACCGACATTATCTATCGACTTTCTCTTAGATTTTTTTGATATTGAAGAAGGAGACCCTCTCCCTAGTCTCCGGTATAGGAACCAAATGTGCACAATTGAGTCTAGAGTCACGAGATCATCAATAAATCTCATTAGGACACTGTCAATGAAGACTCTCTGTTTCACACAATGTGGAAAGAGAGATTATATCTTATAAGTCCTACGCATTATCCTTGTGGTATTGCCAGAACATCTGAGTGATATGCAATCATATTCACAATGAAGATGGAAAACCTTCTGGAGCCAACATCAAACAAGCTCCTGGTGGGTGGCATGTGAGATCTATCCAATAGATCAACCATGTGACAACTGAACAGAAATAATGGGGCGATTCAATCTTTTGAATCAATCCTGGTTCAGGTTATGGATTGACGGATTCCTTTGAAAAACCGGTCTTTGTGCTTAAAAACTCTTTTCTTTAGCAAATCGACTGTGTACTAATATTTCAAAATAAAAGGTGTTTATGATTGATAATTGATTTTCATTAAAACCTTCGTTGTATTGCAAAAACAATTTCTATTTAGCAATACATGATTGTTTTTTTCAAATCTCTTTTCATCAATCAGTGAATATCAATTCGCTGGTTCACTCCCTCCGTGTTGTCTTCTTTGAGACGTTCCGGTTTAAGAACAGCTAGAGCAGCTACGAAACTCTGTCAAGGAAATTCTTTGGAATCATACCTGATCACAGGCAGTACCTGTACTAATCAACGGGGAACCGTGGGCCGTGTACCTCAATTCAACGAAAGTGATCAAAGACACTTTCATGCACTTTATTGCTAACTATTGTATGCAGGTACACCCGACGTTTGCAGCTGATCAGAATGAAGCGGTCAATCCATAGCCGCATGCTCACACTACACATTCATCTCAAAAGAAATCATGATAAGTGCTTCAACGACTCTGATACTTTCACTCCATGCTTCTGCTATGCTGCTGCAAATATCATGATCCAGTAAAAGCTTCCGCTACTCTGATGAGAATACATCATGATCCAGAATGTGAGCATGTCGGTCCAAATGTCACAACATCACATAATACCAACACCACAAAGGAAGAGTCAGAGATTTTTGTTTGCTGATGATCTCAATGCTGGCTCAAAACTCATCGTCACGTGGATCAGTTAAAGACCTCCAATTGAAATTATCCAATCATGCGGAACATTAAGAATCAAAGACTACGAGCTACTGAGCAAAGAACTTAATCAAGAATCCTAGAACAATCTAATGTAATATCTGTTTGTATTCATTGTAAATTGAGGTGACCTCCCTTAGGGGGAGATTGTTAGGAATTAGAAAATTCAATCGTTAAAGAGTCGGTCACCTCAAGTATATGTATTCGATAGAAAGCTCATAGTCGTAGTCAAGTTATGTTAGAAAGTAGTTTGTTAAGTAACACCGTGGAGGACGGACGGGTCTTTACCCAATGTATCCCTGATCCACAGCCCGTAGGTGGCGTTTATTTGTAAGACACTATAAATACCCTCTACCTCCCAAGGTAGAGGGTTGGATCTTCAATACCATTTTTCTTTGTTTTACATAGTTCCCAACTCTCTTCTCTTTCTCTCTCTAGAACTTTCTCTCTCTAAACATACTTGAACGCCCCATTGTGATTATGGTTTAGTGTGATTGTGAAATCCTATATCTTACAGCAGCATTAGCCAAGAAGATTCTGATTGCCTCGATACGAGCAACTGGAGCAAATGATTCTTCAAAGTCAATACCCTCCTCTTGATGGTATCCTTTTGCAACCAATCGAGCATGGTTCTTTAAAACATCACCATGTTCATCAAGTTTCACTTTGAAGATCCACTTTAGAGCAATAATCATAGCACAATCTGGAGCAGGTACTAATTCCCATACATCTAGTCGATCAAAACTCATGAATTTCTTCTTGCATGGAATTGAACCAGCTGTCTTCATTCATGGCAGTTTTCACATTTTTTGGTTTGATCTTAGAGAGTACGGAGTTGAAGAAGCACCATGATAACATCAAATAGTCCTGAATATTAAGTGTCAATTTCCCCCGTTAATGCTCGTTATTTATATCATTTATATGGATTTACGCTTGTTTTCCATTGCTTTACACTTTTAGGTAAATTGCGAGCATTGGAGCTAAAGAGACGCGGAAATGGAAACGTTACTAAGGATTTATCAAAGTATGCTTATTTTGAAGAGGTTACGGCGTAACTCGTCTCTCACATTACGCCGTAACTATTGCGTGACCCTGAAGTCCAACTCATCAAAAGGTTACGGCGTAACTCCTTCCAAAGATTACGACGTAACTCTATTAGGTCAAAAGAGGTTGATCTGTGCTAAACCAGTCAAGTCTAATCACACAAACTGGCCACTTGTGAATGACCAGCCGTAACAGACTTAAAACAGTTCAGACACAAATGCAATGAAGTCCTGGAGAATATAGTGAATTCCCGGGTCGTTAAGTCCCACGGAGACTCAATGGTGTGTAAATACTAGATCAGACGATAGAATGATCACTAATGATAGTGATCAGAAAGGATTTGGATAGGATAATTACACTACTGAAAAAGTTAATAAATAACAGCGACTTAAATACAAATTAAGAAGATTAAAAAGATAAAATATATTAAATAAACGCTATCACTATATTTAAAGTGATGAACGTTTAAAACTAAAAAAAAACTTACGTTTAAATTAAAAACTACGTTAACGTACAAAATAAAACGTGAAAATAAAGAAGGAAAATACCTATGTATATAGAAAATACATTTTTACAATCCTAATTATATAAGAAAATTATTAGAAAAAGAAAATTATTTTTATAACTAATTATCTAATTATTATTAATTAAAAACTATTTTTAACTATTTAATATTACTCTAAAATAAAAGAAAATATGAAATAAGACTAGAAAAATAAAATTAAGACTTAGAAAAATCTAAAATATGATAAAACTAATTTTAAAACTGAAAAGATATTTTTTATACTTTTTATATATTTATTACTAATTTAAAACTATTTAAAACTAATTTAAATTGTGAAAAATACTTTTTAAGCTAAGAAAATTATAGAAAAATACTTTTTAAGCTTTTTACATTTATCTAAACTTAAGAAAAACGAAAAATTATTTTTTTTGACCTTTTCTTAATTTTTTGTATTAAATCCTAATTAAAAATACTTAAAAACTAATTTAAATAAAGAAAAATAGCAAACCAACTTAGAAAAATCTGAAAATTTCAGGAAAAGTCTAAAATAATATTAGAAATAAAGGAAAAATATAAAAACAAGGGCTTATGTGCAAGATATTGAAACTGATGTAGCAAGTGCTTATAAATAAGCACTTTAATAAGCCAAATGGAGTCCAAAAGCCACCAACCCAAAACAGAAGCTACTATAAGCTAAAAGAACTGAAATGCAACAAGATTCAACAAGCCATAACCTCTGGAATACAATTGACCAAGATTTGATGATTTGAGCTTTTGGCTAAAATCAGGTTCTAGGGTACCAAGTTGCAGCTTAAAAACAAGCACTTAAATAAGCTGGAAACAGAAAACCAATAATTGGAACTAACACTAGAACTGGGTGAGAGCTTATAACCCAAATTGCAGACCTAAACAAGCTCAAATGAGACTTGTGCAAGGTCTGCAAAACCTGCATAAAACCTGTGCAGGCCTAATGCCCTGCACAGGGGACTTAGTACCATTTAAACAAGCTCTTTTGAGCTTATAGAAAAAATTGCAAAAATAAACTAAAATGGACATGAGAAAATAGACCAGGGGAATATTTTAAAACAACAAGAATCACTGAAATTGTCCAAGAAATGAGCTCAAGAAAATTCTTCCTAGATGGGCTCAAACTGAGATTTGTGCAATTGACTTTTTAAGCTTAACTGAAAGATTGACTTTCTTGAGTTTTGACCTGGATTTAAGGACTGGAAATGAAGTAATATGATGTAATAAAACTAGAACAAGCTAAATCTAGGTATTTGGAACACACAACAAGAATTTGATGTGCAAAAATTCCAACAGTGAGCTGCTAAGGACAGTGGAGATGGGATTTTGACCTTGACAGTATGTAGGCTCAATTTATTGACTGCAATGAGCTCAAAGGATCTCAACAAGCATGAAACAACAAGTGACAACCATTAACTGAACCTCTAGTACAGTTTAAGCTATAAACCAAACACCCCTTTAATATACTGATTAGCAAATGGAACTAGGCTAACTACTGTTTAAGCTGATAAAACTGATTAATCTAAGTTTACTTGCACTAAACACAACTAATTAGACATGTTTTAACCACTGGTGACTACAGATACATAGACAAGTACAATATGCAAAAACTGAAAATAAAATGAAACACTCACAAGTGCTCAGCTGATTGCAGGCTTAAAACCAAACCCATAACTACTCTATGCTACTCTAATCCAACCCATATCCACCTCTGCATCATCCCAATATCCATCACCATTGCCAAATTCACCCATATTGACTTTTTGTTGACCAAGACCAAAATGATTTGAAACTTAAATGTAAGCTTATACAAAGCTTATAATGAGCTTAGACAAGCTTATTCAAGCTTAAAATGAGTCACTAATAAATTTGACAATAGAATTTAAAACTGAAATAATGCAACAGTGAACAACAAGATTGAAATTTAGATGAAAACTTGGATTGGTTCTTAAAAACACAATACAATGATTTTTTAACTTAAATATGATACATAGAACTGAAAATTACAACATTTGTAGTTAAACTAAGACATAAATAAAAAAAACGACATAAGGGGAATTTTATAAAAACTAACTACTCTCTTGAAACTGCTTCTTTCTTCTCTTTTATAGATGAAAATTCTTCCCCACTTGTTTCTGAGTTGATCCCAACACTTATGAGCCATTGGATTGGTCAAAAGTGCCATATGTCATTTTTGGCGCCAAAAGGTCTTGAGCAGGTTTGAGCTTTAATGAGGGTGGGTTTAGTCAATTAATGGATTTTTTGTTTAGAGGAGGTGGAGGGGACATAGGGGATGGATAGGTGAGGAGGGGGGTTGAAAATGTTGGAAAACCACTATGGTTTTTTGGTATTCAGGCAGGGGAGAGGGATGTCTACAGTATTTCTGGTATTAGGCGCGTTTTCTCCTCGGTTTGACTTGCGTTGACCAAGTGGGTGATATCAAAGGCCGGGTCAAGGGTTTGGGCCAGATGGGTTGGATAGTGGATTTGGATATGGGCTTTTAATAACATAAGGGTCCGGTTGGGTTTATTTAAGGACAAGGACCAAAAGTGCAATTTATCCAAACTCAAGGACTGAAAATGCCATTATTCCAAACTTCTCACAAGGACCAAATTTGCCATACATTGATAATACAAGGGCCCTTTTTGCATAAAATCCATTTTAAAAGGTCCAAGGACTAATTTTGCAATTTTGCAATTTTCCAAAGTTTAGGGACCTTTCTTGCCAATTGACCAAAGAATCATTCAAGGATCATTTTAAACAACTTAGAATACTTCAGGGACCTTGAATGATAAAATTCCATATTTTTGAATTCCAGGGACTAGATTTGACAACTTTTAAAACTTGGGGGACTAAAACTGCCAATTTTGCAAACTTGATACATTTTTCATCTGATTTTGATATTTTTGCATTTAAAACACATAAAACACTGATTTGTGATATTTTGATCATTTTGATGTGTTTCTGAGTGTTTTCAGATGATTTTGCAGTTTAGATTATACAAAAATGATGAGTATTTAGACACTCATCAATCCCCCACACTGAGATATTGCTAGTCCCTAGCAATGATTTGAGAAAACATAATGGATTTTAATCTCTTTACCAAAAGCCATTACTTCTGGAGTAGCCAAATGTTTCAGTTCAAGTAAGAACCATGGTACACTGATAACCATGTGATTTTGAGCAAACCACCAGCTTTCAACGGATTTGATTTGTCTTTACCAGAAGCCGTACCCTTCTGGACTAGCCAACTCTTAGATAAATTATCAGAATTATCTTTGGTGAGCTGATTACCAATTATGGATTTTCCACTGCCTTTACCACAAGCCATAACCTTGCGGGCTAGCCAACTCTTCACTTTTTAGGATATGGTGAGTTGAGAACCATACAATTTTGGGCAAATTGCAAGCCATATAAACGGATTTGAGAAATCTTTACCAAGAGCCGTTTTCTCCTGGATTAGCCAATCCTTTTGTCTTACAGACAAGGCGGACTGATAACCAATTGAGTAAGTGCAAAACACTTACTCCAAAAAAAAATTTTTGGCCAAAAACGGGGGAACTGGTATAATTATATGATAAAATTCGTGAGAATTCCCCCCCACACTTAGAAATGAATATTGCCCTCAATATTCAAAGTACCGGCGGTTATGTCGAAACAAAGAACGTAAAAGGGAAATACTACGGCCATTATTTAAATGATTTTTTTTTTTTTTTTTTTTTTTTTTTTTTTTTGAGATATATATATATAACAGGTGGGGTATCACCCTCACACTTAGGTGGTAGAAGGGGGTAAGAAGTCAGAAATATGGGTGAAAACCCATATGGTGTGTGCTACTGTTTTTGATTTCCGAGTCGCTAGCTTGACTCGACCCCGAATTCATTGGTTCATGGGGAAGCAAAGTGGAAGAAACAATCTCCATCGGACTTTCATTCAAGATGTTTGGACAAACATTTGAAGCACGTGAAAGTTCCACACCGATGAGATATAGAGAGAACCGGCTCAAAAATGATAATTGAAAATGCCGGGATCAAAATTAGTGTCCTCATTCCCGAAGGAGAAAAGGGAAAGAGCAACCACACCATTTGTGAAGAATGGAATAAATATGTGCATCACAATGCATGTACATTCCTCATTAGAAAGAAGCAAATCACCATTTTTGACATTTTTAAGCTTAAATTTGAAGCTGTTATGGTGATTGGTAACAAAATTTCTGGGAGGGAGAGCTGGAAACGGTTCTTCAATCAATAGATTTTCAAGAAAGAGGATGTCTCCCTCCGAATCAAAGTAAGTATTGTCAATTCCTGTTGGAATTGACTCATCACTAAGAAAATCATCGACCTCCTTCCAAAAGTTGTCATCTTCCTCATCTGGAGTGAGAGAAGGAATGGAAGAGTCGGAAATGGGACAAGAAATGAGTGACTGATCATTGTATAGGAGACTTCTAGTTTCTCCAAGATCGGCTTCGAAATCAAAGAGATCATCGTCACTTTCTGATGAAAGTGGACTGATGTGAGTGAGTTCATTGGTGAACTCCTCAAGAAGAGGATCAGACTGTGGGAGTGATGCCTCAACATAGTCGATGTCTCCATAAGATTTACAATCATCGCTAAAATCGGAGAAAGTCTCAAAATGATCATTAGAACACTCAAGAGGGGAAGGGATATCACACATATGGTCAATAGCTCCCTGTGACTCTCTCGGGATTGGGACAAGGTCCTCAACACTAGACTTTATAAATTCGTCCGATTCCTTTTCAGGAACAGTGTCAAGATGCTCATCCCCCATGTTTAGAGAGTGAGTGGGAGCTTCGGGTGTGATAACAATAGACTGAGGGAGTTTAGAAGGACTAGCATACATATGTTTAATACTTTCCATTTGTTCTTCTGCTAGTAATTCCATTATAGTCTTTTCTCCCTGATGGATCCTGGAAGGAGTCTCAACTGATGAACTTGATGAACCGTTATAAAATTGTAGGATATCAAGGATATCTTCATCATCATCGTCATCAGGAATGAAACGGAATCGAGAGCTAGATTTGGCCGCCTTTTCTTTTGCAATTGATTCCCTAACAGATTTTTCAAAGGCAATCTGGGAATCTAATTTAGCAGCCCGCTCTTCGGCTAACAAAACTTCCATGGATTTTTCATTTGGATTATTTTGGGAGGACATAGCCGACTCCTCCTTAAGTTCTTTCAATAACTCCAGAGTCTTCAGTAGAAGGTCTGTCGTAGTTTCATGAGGAGTCGCTTGAATCATTTGGTACTGTGGAGGTTGGTCATGATACGAAGAGTCGTAATTGTTATAAGGAAATGGATTCCTTGTTTGACAATCCGAGCTAGGGTGAGAACCTCCACAATACTCACAACAGTAGAACTGATGTGGCTGTGAGTGGTATGTGTTGTAGTCATAATTGGTATCAGGAACCTGCTCATAGACAAGCGTGTTTCCTGATTGACAATCAGAACTGGAATGTGAACCACCACAGTACTCACAACAGTAAAACTGCTGAGTCTCACGGTGTGGTAGCTGATGGAATAATTCAGTCGTGTTATGGTAGGAATAGGGATCTTGGTTATAGACAGACCCGTTTCCTGATTCCACCATGCTACAACTGGGGCAATTGCCACCATTATAAGGACCACCACACCATTGACAACCAAGAGGGTGAGGATAAGACATAGAAAGAATCAAAGGTTAACAGAGGGTAAGAAATGAAGAATCAAAAAGGTAAGAGGGTAAAGAGGAATATTTTTGGTATTTTTGAAAAACATGATGATAAAAACAAAGAATGAAAATATTTTTGGCGTTTCTGATAACTTTACAAAAAAACTTTTTACAAAAGATGGGGTATGTGCAAGAATGGGTCTGAAAATGGCTAAACACACGCTAAAGCCTCCCCGGAAGCGGCGCCAAAATTTGATCTGTGCTAAACCAGTCAAGTCTAATCACACAAACTGGCCACTTGTGAATGACCAGCCGTAACAGACTTAAAACAGTTCAGACACAAATGCAATGAAGTCCTGGAGAATATAGTGAATTCCCGGGTCGTTAAGTCTCACGGAGACTCAATGGTGTGTAAATACTTGATCAGACGATAGAATGATCACTAATGATAGTGATCGGAAAGGATTTGGATAGGATAATTACACTACTGAAAAAGTTAATAAATAACAGCGACTTAAATACAAATTAAGAAGATTAAAAAGATAAAATATATTAAATAAACGCTATCACTATATTTAAAGTGATGAACGTTTAAAACTAAAAAAAAAACTTACGTTTAAATTAAAAACTACGTTAACGTACAAAATAAAACGTGAAAATAAAGAAGGAAAATACCTATGTATATAGAAAATACATTTTTACAATCCTAATTATATAAGAAAATTATTAGAAAAAGAAAATTATTTTTATAACTAATTATCTAATTATTATTAATTAAAAACTATTTTTAACTATTTAATATTACTCTAAAATAAAAGAAAATATGAAATAAGACTAGAAAAATAAAATTAAAACTTAGAAAAATCTAAAATATGATAAAACTAATTTTAAAACTGAAAAGATATTTTTTATACTTTTTATATATTTATTACTAATTTAAAACTATTTAAAACTAATTTAAATTGTGAAAAATACTTTTTAAGCTAAGAAAATTATAGAAAAATACTTTTTAAGCTTTTTACATTTATCTAAACTTAAGAAAAACGAAAAGTTATTTTTTTTGACCTTTTCTTAATTTTTTGTATTAAATCCTAATTAAAAATACTTAAAAACTAATTTAAATAAAGAAAAATAGCAAACCAACTTAGAAAAATCTGAAAATTTCAGGAAAAGTCTAAAATAATATTAGAAATAAAGGAAAAATATAAAAACAAGGGCTTATGTGCAAGATATTGAAACTGATGTAGCAAGTGCTTATAAATAAGCACTTTAATAAGCCAAATGGAGTCCAAAAGCCACCAACCCAAAACAGAAGCTACTATAAGCTAAAAGAACTGAAATGCAACAAGATTCAACAAGCCATAACCTCTGGAATACAATTGACCAAGATTTGATGATTTGAGCTTTTGGCTAAAATCAGGTTCTAGGGTACCAAGTTGCAGCTTAAAAACAAGCACTTAAATAAGCTGGAAACAGAAAACCAATAATTGGAACTAACACTAGAACTGGGTGAGAGCTTATAACCCAAATTGCAGACCTAAACAAGCTCAAATGAGACTTGTGCAAGGTCTGCAAAACCTGCATAAAACCTGTGCAGGCCTAATGCCCTGCACAGGGGACTTAGTACCATTTAAACAAGCTCTTTTGAGCTTATAGAAAAAATTGCAAAAATAAACTAAAATGGACATGAGAAAATAGACCAGGGGAATATTTTAAAACAACAAGAATCACTGAAATTGTCCAAGAAATGAGCTCAAGAAAATTCTTCCTAGATGGGCTCAAACTGAGATTTGTGCAATTGACTTTTTAAGCTTAACTGAAAGATTGAATTTCTTGAGTTTTGATCTGGATTTAAGGACTGGAAATGAAGTAATATGATGTAATAAAACTAGAACAAGCTAAATCTAGGTATTTGGAACACACAACAAGAATTTGATGTGCAAAAATTCCAACAGTGAGCTGCTAAGGACAGTGGAGATGGGATTTTGACCTTGACAGTATGTAGGCTCAATTTATTGACTGCAATGAGCTCAAAGAATCTCAACAAGCATGAAACAACAAGTGACAACCATTAACTGAACCTCTAGTACAGTTTAAGCTATAAACCAAACACCCCTTTAATATACTGATTAGCAAATGGAACTAGGCTAACTACTGTTTAAGCTGATAAAACTGATTAATCTAAGTTTACTTGCACTAAACACAACTAATTAGACATGTTTTAACCACTGGTGACTACAGATACATAGACAAGTACAATATGCAAAAACTGAAAATAAAATGAAACACTCACAAGTGCTCAGCTGATTGCAGGCTTAAAACCAAACCCATAACTACTCTATGCTACTCTAATCCAACCCATATACACCTCTGCATCATCCCAATATCCATCACCATTGCCAAATTCACCCATATTGACTTTTTGTTGACCAAGACCAAAATGATTTGAAACTTAAATGTAAGCTTATACAAAGCTTATAATGAGCTTAGACAAGCTTATTCAAGCTTAAAATGAGTCACTAATAAATTTGACAATAGAATTTAAAACTGAAACAGTGCAACAGTGAACAACAAGATTGAAATTTAGATGAAAACTTGGATTGGTTCTTAAAAACACAATACAATGATTTTTTAACTTAAATATGATACATAGAACTGAAAATTACAACATTTGTAGTTAAACTATGACATAAATAAAAAAAACGACATAAGGGGAATTTTATAAAAACTAACTACTCTCTTGAAACTGCTTCTTTCTTCTCTTTTATAGATGAAAATTCTTCCCCACTTGTTTCTGAGTTGATCCCACCACTTATGAGCCATTGGATTGGTCAAAAGTGCCATATGTCATTTTTGGCGCCAAAAGGTCTTGAGCAGGTTTGAGCTTTAATGAGGGTGGGTTTAGTCAATTAATGGATTTGTTGTTTAGAGGAGGTGGAGGGGACATAGGGGATGGATAGGTGAGGAGGGGGGTTGAAAATGTTGGAAAACCACTCTAGTTTTTTGGGATTCAGGCAGGGGAGAGGGATGTCTACAGTATTTCTGGTATTAGGCGCGTTTTCTCCTCGGTTTGACTTGCGTTGACCGAGTGGGTGATATCAAAGGCCGGGTCAAGGGTTTGGGCCAGATGGGTTGGATAGTGGATTTGGATTTGGGCTTTTAATAACATAAGGGTCCGGTTGGGTTTATTTAAGGACAAGGACCAAAAGTGCAATTTATCCAAACTCAAGGACTGAAAATGCCATTATTCCAAACTTCTCACAAGGACCAAGTTTGCCATACATTGATAATACAAGGGCCCTTTTTGCATAAAATCCATTTTAAAAGGTCCAAGGACTAATTTTGCAATTTTCCAAAGTTTAGGGACCTTCCTTGCCAATTGACCAAAGAATCATTCAAGAATCATTTTAAACAACTTAGAACAATTCAGGGACCTTGAATGATAAAATTCCATATTTTTGAATTCCAGGGACTAGATTTGACAACTTTTAAAACTTGGGGGACTAAAACTGCCAATTTTGCAAACTTGATACATTTTTCATCTGATTTTGATATTTTTGCATTTAAAACACATAAAACACTGATTTGTGATATTTTGATCATTTTGAAGCATTTTTGAGTGTTTTCAGATGATTTTGCAGTTTATATTGTACAAAAATGATGAGTATTTAGACACTCATCAATCCCCCACACTGAGATATTGCTAGTCCCTAGCAATGATTTGAGAAAACATAATGGATTTTAATCTCTTTACCAAAAGCCATTACTTCTGGAGTAGCCAAATGTTTCAGTTCAAGTAAGAACCATGGTACACTGATAACCATGTGATTTTGAGCAAACCACCAGCTTTCAACGGATTTGATTTGTCTTTACCAGAAGCCGTACCCTTCTGGACTAGCCAACTCTTAGATAAATTATCAGAATTATCTTTGGTGAGCTGATTACCAATTATGGATTTTCCACTGCCTTTACCACAAGCCATAACCTTGCGGGCTAGCCAACTCTTCACTTTTTAGGATATGGTGAGTTGAGAACCATACAATTTTGGGCAAATTGCAAGCCATATAAACGGATTTGAGAAATCTTTACCAAGAGCCGTTTTCTCCTGGATTAGCCAATCCTTTTGTCTTACAGACAAGGCGGACTGATAACCAATTGAGTAAGTGCAAAACACTTACTCCAAAAAAAAATTTTTGGCCAAAAACGGGGGAACTGGTATAATTATATGATAAAATTCGTGAGAATTCCCCCCCACACTTAGAAATGAATATTGCCCTCAATATTCAAAGTACCGGCGGTTATGTCGAAACAAAGAACGTAAAAGGGAAATACTACGGCCATTATTTAAATGATTTTTTTTTTTTTTTTTTTTTTTTTTTTTTTTTTGAGATATATATATATAACAGGTGGGGTATCACCCTCACACTTAGGTGGTAGAAGGGGGTAAGAAGTCAGAAATATGGGTGAAAACCCATATGGTGTGTGCTACTGTTTTTGATTTCCGAGTCGCTAGCTTGACTCGACCCCGAATTCATTGGTTCATGGGGAAGCAAAGTGGAAGAAACAATCTCCATCGGACTTTCATTCAAGATGTTTGGACAAACATTTGAAGCACGTGAAAGTTCCACACCGATGAGATATAGAGAGAACCGGCTCAAAAATGATAATTGAAAATGCCGGGATCAAAATTAGTGTCCTCATTCCCGAAGGAGAAAAGGGAAAGAGCAACCACACCATTTGTGAAGAATGGAATAAATATGTGCATCACAATGCATGTACATTCCTCATTAGAAAGAAGCAAATCACCATTTTTGACATTTTTAAGCTTAAATTTGAAGCTGTTATGGTGATTGGTAACAAAATTTCTGGGAGGGAGAGCTGGAAACGGTTCTTCAATCAATAGATTTTCAAGAAAGAGGATGTCTCCCTCCGAATCAAAGTAAGTATTGTCAATTCCTGTTGGAATTGACTCATCACTAAGAAAATCATCGACCTCCTTCCAAAAGTTGTCATCTTCCTCATCTGGAGTGAGAGAAGGAATGGAAGAGTCGGAAATGGGACAAGAAATGAGTGACTGATCATTGTATAGGAGACTTCTAGTTTCTCCAAGATCGGCTTCGAAATCAAAGAGATCATCGTCACTTTCTGATGAAAGTGGACTGATGTGAGTGAGTTCATTGGTGAACTCCTCAAGAAGAGGATCAGACTGTGGGAGTGATGCCTCAACATAGTCGATGTCTCCATAAGATTTACAATCATCGCTAAAATCGGAGAAAGTCTCAAAATGATCATTAGAACACTCAAGAGGGGAAGGGATATCACACATATGGTCAATAGCTCCCTGTGACTCTCTCGGGATTGGGACAAGGTCCTCAACACTAGACTTTATAAATTCGTCCGATTCCTTTTCAGGAACAGTGTCAAGATGCTCATCCCCCATGTTTAGAGAGTGAGTGGGAGCTTCGGGTGTGATAACAATAGACTGAGGGAGTTTAGAAGGACTAGCATACATATGTTTAATACTTTCCATTTGTTCTTCTGCTAGTAATTCCATTATAGTCTTTTCTCCCTGATGGATCCTGGAAGGAGTCTCAACTGATGAACTTGATGAACCGTTATAAAATTGTAGGATATCAAGGATATCTTCATCATCATCGTCATCAGGAATGAAACGGAATCGAGAGCTAGATTTGGCCGCCTTTTCTTTTGCAATTGATTCCCTAACAGATTTTTCAAAGGCAATCTGGGAATCTAATTTAGCAGCCCGCTCTTCGGCTAACAAAACTTCCATGGATTTTTCATTTGGATTATTTTGGGAGGACATAGCCGACTCCTCCTTAAGTTCTTTCAATAACTCCAGAGTCTTCAGTAGAAGGTCTGTCGTAGTTTCATGAGGAGTCGCTTGAATCATTTGGTACTGTGGAGGTTGGTCATGATACGAAGAGTCGTAATTGTTATAAGGAAATGGATTCCTTGTTTGACAATCCGAGCTAGGGTGAGAACCTCCACAATACTCACAACAGTAGAACTGATGTGGCTGTGAGTGGTATGTGTTGTAGTCATAATTGGTATCAGGAACCTGCTCATAGACAAGCGTGTTTCCTGATTGACAATCAGAACTGGAATGTGAACCACCACAGTACTCACAACAGTAAAACTGCTGAGTCTCACGGTGTGGTAGCTGATGGAATAATTCAGTCGTGTTATGGTAGGAATAGGGATCTTGGTTATAGACAGACCCGTTTCCTGATTCCACCATGCTACAACTGGGGCAATTGCCACCATTATAAGGACCACCACACCATTGACAACCAAGAGGGTGAGGATAAGACATAGAAAGAATCAAAGGTTAACAGAGGGTAAGAAATGAAGAATCAAAAAGGTAAGAGGGTAAAGAGGAATATTTTTGGTATTTTTGAAAAACATGATGATAAAAACAAAGAATGAAAATATTTTTGGCGTTTCTGATAACTTTACAAAAAAACTTTTTACAAAAGATGGGGTATGTGCAAGAATGGGTCTGAAAATGGCTAAACACACGCTAAAGCCTCCCCGGAAGCGGCGCCAAAATTTGATCTGTGCTAAACCAGTCAAGTCTAATCACACAAACTGGCCACTTGTGAATGACCAGCCGTAACAGACTTAAAACAGTTCAGACACAAATGCAATGAAGTCCTGGAGAATATAGTGAATTCCCGGGTCGTTAAGTCTCACGGAGACTCAATGGTGTGTAAATACTTGATCAGACGATAGAATGATCACTAATGATAGTGATCGGAAAGGATTTGGATAGGATAATTACACTACTGAAAAAGTTAATAAATAACAGCGACTTAAATACAAATTAAGAAGATTAAAAAGATAAAATATATTAAATAAACGCTATCACTATATTTAAAGTGATGAACGTTTAAAACTAAAAAAAAAACTTACGTTTAAATTAAAAACTACGTTAACGTACAAAATAAAACGTGAAAATAAAGAAGGAAAATACCTATGTATATAGAAAATACATTTTTACAATCCTAATTATATAAGAAAATTATTAGAAAAAGAAAATTATTTTTATAACTAATTATCTAATTATTATTAATTAAAAACTATTTTTAACTATTTAATATTACTCTAAAATAAAAGAAAATATGAAATAAGACTAGAAAAATAAAATTAAAACTTAGAAAAATCTAAAATATGATAAAACTAATTTTAAAACTGAAAAGATATTTTTTATACTTTTTATATATTTATTACTAATTTAAAACTATTTAAAACTAATTTAAATTGTGAAAAATACTTTTTAAGCTAAGAAAATTATAGAAAAATACTTTTTAAGCTTTTTACATTTATCTAAACTTAAGAAAAACGAAAAGTTATTTTTTTTGACCTTTTCTTAATTTTTTGTATTAAATCCTAATTAAAAATACTTAAAAACTAATTTAAATAAAGAAAAATAGCAAACCAACTTAGAAAAATCTGAAAATTTCAGGAAAAGTCTAAAATAATATTAGAAATAAAGGAAAAATATAAAAACAAGGGCTTATGTGCAAGATATTGAAACTGATGTAGCAAGTGCTTATAAATAAGCACTTTAATAAGCCAAATGGAGTCCAAAAGCCACCAACCCAAAACAGAAGCTACTATAAGCTAAAAGAACTGAAATGCAACAAGATTCAACAAGCCATAACCTCTGGAATACAATTGACCAAGATTTGATGATTTGAGCTTTTGGCTAAAATCAGGTTCTAGGGTACCAAGTTGCAGCTTAAAAACAAGCACTTAAATAAGCTGGAAACAGAAAACCAATAATTGGAACTAACACTAGAACTGGGTGAGAGCTTATAACCCAAATTGCAGACCTAAACAAGCTCAAATGAGACTTGTGCAAGGTCTGCAAAACCTGCATAAAACCTGTGCAGGCCTAATGCCCTGCACAGGGGACTTAGTACCATTTAAACAAGCTCTTTTGAGCTTATAGAAAAATTGCAAAAATAAACTAAAATGGACATGAGAAAATAGACCAGGGGAATATTTTAAAACAACAAGAATCACTGAAATTGTCCAAGAAATGAGCTCAAGAAAATTCTTCCTAGATGGGCTCAAACTGAGATTTGTGCAATTGACTTTTTAAGCTTAACTGAAAGATTGAATTTCTTGAGTTTTGATCTGGATTTAAGGACTGGAAATGAAGTAATATGATGTAATAAAACTAGAACAAGCTAAATCTAGGTATTTGGAACACACAACAAGAATTTGATGTGCAAAAATTCCAACAGTGAGCTGCTAAGGACAGTGGAGATGGGATTTTGACCTTGACAGTATGTAGGCTCAATTTATTGACTGCAATGAGCTCAAAGAATCTCAACAAGCATGAAACAACAAGTGACAACCATTAACTGAACCTCTAGTACAGTTTAAGCTATAAACCAAACACCCCTTTAATATACTGATTAGCAAATGGAACTAGGCTAACTACTGTTTAAGCTGATAAAACTGATTAATCTAAGTTTACTTGCACTAAACACAACTAATTAGACATGTTTTAACCACTGGTGACTACAGATACATAGACAAGTACAATATGCAAAAACTGAAAATAAAATGAAACACTCACAAGTGCTCAGCTGATTGCAGGCTTAAAACCAAACCCATAACTACTCTATGCTACTCTAATCCAACCCATATACACCTCTGCATCATCCCAATATCCATCACCATTGCCAAATTCACCCATATTGACTTTTTGTTGACCAAGACCAAAATGATTTGAAACTTAAATGTAAGCTTATACAAAGCTTATAATGAGCTTAGACAAGCTTATTCAAGCTTAAAATGAGTCACTAATAAATTTGACAATAGAATTTAAAACTGAAACAGTGCAACAGTGAACAACAAGATTGAAATTTAGATGAAAACTTGGATTGGTTCTTAAAAACACAATACAATGATTTTTTAACTTAAATATGATACATAGAACTGAAAATTACAACATTTGTAGTTAAACTATGACATAAATAAAAAAAACGACATAAGGGGAATTTTATAAAAACTAACTACTCTCTTGAAACTGCTTCTTTCTTCTCTTTTATAGATGAAAATTCTTCCCCACTTGTTTCTGAGTTGATCCCACCACTTATGAGCCATTGGATTGGTCAAAAGTGCCATATGTCATTTTTGGCGCCAAAAGGTCTTGAGCAGGTTTGAGCTTTAATGAGGGTGGGTTTAGTCAATTAATGGATTTGTTGTTTAGAGGAGGTGGAGGGGACATAGGGGATGGATAGGTGAGGAGGGGGGTTGAAAATGTTGGAAAACCACTCTAGTTTTTTGGGATTCAGGCAGGGGAGAGGGATGTCTACAGTATTTCTGGTATTAGGCGCGTTTTCTCCTCGGTTTGACTTGCGTTGACCGAGTGGGTGATATCAAAGGCCGGGTCAAGGGTTTGGGCCAGATGGGTTGGATAGTGGATTTGGATTTGGGCTTTTAATAACATAAGGGTCCGGTTGGGTTTATTTAAGGACAAGGACCAAAAGTGCAATTTATCCAAACTCAAGGACTGAAAATGCCATTATTCCAAACTTCTCACAAGGACCAAGTTTGCCATACATTGATAATACAAGGGCCCTTTTTGCATAAAATCCATTTTAAAAGGTCCAAGGACTAATTTTGCAATTTTCCAAAGTTTAGGGACCTTCCTTGCCAATTGACCAAAGAATCATTCAAGAATCATTTTAAACAACTTAGAACAATTCAGGGACCTTGAATGATAAAATTCCATATTTTTGAATTCCAGGGACTAGATTTGACAACTTTTAAAACTTGGGGGACTAAAACTGCCAATTTTGCAAACTTGATACATTTTTCATCTGATTTTGATATTTTTGCATTTAAAACACATAAAACACTGATTTGTGATATTTTGATCATTTTGAAGCATTTTTGAGTGTTTTCAGATGATTTTGCAGTTTATATTGTACAAAAATGATGAGTATTTAGACACTCATCAGAGGTTCCACGCCGTTGATACTTACGCCGTAACTACTACATCACTTACGACGTAAACATGTTTATTGAAGACTACGGCGTAACCACTTACAAGGTTACGCCATAACTAGCAGATCTAGTGCATTTACGGAGAAATAGAAGGTTACGGCGTAACTCATCTTTTGGGTTACGCCGTAACCCAGACCTGGCCTATAAATACCCCACGAATTCCAGCATTTCTAATCATCCCATTCCACACACAATACTCTGAGAATGTGGGAAAAAGCTCAAGGAAGGTCTAGGGAAGCATAACTTAGGATTGAGTGCTGAAGACCTCTCTAGTGATGTCGAGATGACCCATTGGCAAGACAACTCTGAAAAAACATTCTTGCAATCGAACCAACCGCAGTTTTATGAGATAGGGGCACGAATCCATCATAGGAATCTCTATTATCTGAAGATCTCATGCAAAATTGGATTCATTGACTTTCACCCATTTATCGACACAGATTCCCCAGTCAATATTATCTCTAAGGAATGCTACAACCAGGTTATGGAAAAAGAGCTTGATTACAAAGGAAACAACTTCCTCGGGATAGCAACAAACATACGAGTTTTTGTAGGAACACACTCACTTCTAGTCGACTTTGTGGTTTTGGATGATGTTAGCGAATTCATGGCAGACGGGCTGACTGGGGTGATTTTCGGAAAACTAAGCGATTGTAGTAGGTTTTGGTGTTTCAGCTGATCTTCACTCACACAAGGATGTTTTTGAGCATACAAACAACGATAGGGCTCCTTCAACAAAGGAAACATTAGTTCGAGAAAAAGGTATTGGACCAACATCGTAAGGAATCTCTATTATAACTGACCCCTTAGACACAGCTATTTACCCACTTTCAGTTACTTAGGTTAAAACGTACTCTAGAAGTCTATTATCTCTAAGGATACTACCTAAGCACGGGGATAGAGTATTTTGACGCCAACCAAGCTAACGTTCTTACAAAAAAGTCTCAACAGAACGGTTACCCAGTAGAGCTGTAGTGATCTCTCCAGAAGTCGTG
>BPTQ01000007.1:159862773-159938753 GCA_019973895.1 Chrysanthemum seticuspe | reverse complement strand
AATAATAGGGTCCGTTTGGTATAGAAACTAACAAGGACTAACTTTGCAATTTAGCCAAAGTTAAGGGCTGATCTTGAACATGTTCCAAAGCTCTCATAAGGACTAAACATGCCAAGTGATAATAGAACAAGGACCATAGTTGAAAATTTCCATTTTTACAAATCTAGGGACCAAAATTGCCAAATTAGAAACTATAAGGACCAATATTGTAATTTTCTCCAAAGTTTTATCATAAGGACCATTTTTGCCATTTATTAATAGAACAAGGTTAAAACTTGATAATTTTCACTTTTTAAATTAACCAAGGACTATTTTTGACAATTTTCAAAGTTCAGGGACTAAAGTTGTCATTTTGTGATTTTTGAACTTTAAAGGGTTTGTTTTGACAACTTTTGAATCTCATGGACCTTAAATGATATTTTGCAAGTTTTTGAATCACCAGGGACTGATTTTGACAAATTTTCAAACTTGGGGGACTAAAACTGCCAATTATGCAAACTTAATACGTTTTTCATCAGATTTTGATGTTTTTGCATTTAAAACATATAAAACACTTGTTTGTGATATTTTTATCATTTTGAAGCATTACTGAGTGTTTTCAGATGTTTTTGGCATTCTAACAGTACAAAAATGATGAGTATTTAGACACTCATCAGAGGTTTTGACATTTTCTTTAAGATGTTGATATTTTAGTTGTAAATCAAAATGTTCAACTTCTAGTTTAGAAAGATGTTTTACCAAAGTATCGTGATCATCCTGATCAATTTTCTCACTTAGTTCTGAGTTTTTGTTTTCAAGCTCAATGACACGATCATGGGAAACTTTCAATGCAATAGATAATTCATGAAATCGAGAAGCAGTAATAGAGTGCTTAGTAACAGTATAAAACACATCTTGAGCAACACAACTCGAAATCAAATTCTCATTTATGATGTGCAAGTTCTTTCTTTCAACTTCATTATATTTGAGTTCCTGTTCATAATCATTGACTTCAACTATCATTGCATCAAATTCCTTTTCCATTTCTTTAATATCTGAATTTATCCCTTTTTAAAGACTCTCAAATTGACCTTTTAATTGTTTGAAGAAAGGCGTGACCTCAGTTAAATAACATTCTTTAGTTTGCTCAAAACCCCTTTCCCCTTCAGTTATCCCAGTAGGTGTGATTCTCTTTTTACACGTTTTCTCAAAATCAACAAACAGCTGATAAACAACATATAGGCTGATTAAGGTCTTGCTATTAGTGGCAATAGATCTAGGAACTAGATGCATTGGTGTATTTGGAGGATACACAGTAGCTACAGGCATTTTTCTAAGGGGAGTGTTTGTTTCAACAAGTACATTAACTTTTAGTTTATCCATGTCTTTCTTCCAAAAGATATGTTCAGGGGTTAATTGAGTTTGAGGCTTAAACTGGATTTACTAAATCCTAACAGTTTAGAGGCTTTTTCTGCTTTGCCCTTTCCTTTTCTGTAGCAATTTCTTTAGCATTTACTTCTATATGTAATCTTTTAGCAATTTTTTCATAAAAAGCTACTTGATCCTCTGTACTTTGAAACACCAAAGATGGATATGCAATCCCTTTACCCTTTCCAATATCAGTTTCAGTAACTACATCTTTCTGCACAGGTTCACCAATGTTTAGATTCTTAGCAATAGGTCTAGGTGCAGGGATAGGGTGAGATTGCTTTTGGTTGACCAATTGTATGGCAATCTCATTGTCATCCTATTTTGGTTTTGGTGTTGGTGTTATTGTTGTGGTTATAATTGTAGCAATGGTTGTCTATGCAGTGGAAACGTCTGAACTGGCAGTCGGTATAATAATAGCAGCAGTGGTTACTCCAATACTAGCAGTGGATGCAGCAATACTGGCAGTGGTTGCCTGCACCCCTTCATTCTCCTTTTCTTCAACTGCAGGCTTTAAAGAATCATCTTGACTCTTGAGGTTTGGAAAATTTATGTTTCCTAGTGAATAATATCAATAACTAATGAAATTTTGAGTTTAGTATTGCAATTAAGTCTAGTTAGAGTATATTCGCATGTGAAGAATATCGAGATTAACTATTATTTTGATTATTTATGTTTTCACAAATGATATCATAAAATCATAACATAAAAATTGATGCAGTAATCTAGTACCTTGTTAATTAGATAAATACTTATTAGCTTACATACCAAATAAGTCCAAAATAACACATTCTTAAACATATACATAACACATTCATAATCCTAAAAATCATCAGCATCAGCTGCAACTTCTTTGAGTATGTTGATAAGCTTTTTGGCACATTCAACCATCTCTTGATACTTAGCTTTGACAACAACATTATGATCTTTCAAATTCTTAAAACTGGTTTGCATCTCTTCATACTTCGCTTCAGCATCAGCATTATAATCTTTGTAAATCTTAAAATCAGCTATCGCCTCTTCACACGTTGCTTCCAAATTAGCATTATCATCTTCGATCCTCTTGAAACGCACTTTGATATCTTCATACTCACATTCATACTCTGGAAGTTGTTCAATCATTCTCTTCCTCTTATCAATCAGCTCTTGTTTCCCTCTAAAATTTCCCTCTATTGGGAAAGTCTTTCCCGGCTCACAAGCAATTACCATTCTCTTGAAACGCTCTATCATGTCTTTAAATAAAGAATCGTGCAAATTAGTACAATTCGGAGTGCATGTACCATCTTAATACAAAGAACACGGCATTTCGTAAATGATTGTGATGATTGATAATCTAATTGATCTAAATGTTAATTGACTAAAATATCACAGTAGAAGTGAAAGGTAAATTTCACAAATGAAAATGTGTTTTTAGTTTTTGTGTAGACAGCTGTATTATTTATTGACAATTTGAATTGGTGTATTGCGTGAATAATCCAAAGTAACTCTAAGAATTGGTGTTTGCAAATGGGTTTTTTGTGGTCACTAGAGTTAGAGTATCAGTGGCCTCTTCATTTTACTTTTTTTGTGAACTCTAGCATTTGGGTATTTTGTTTTCACCTGTTTACAGGTAAGGATGTCAGTTGCTTTTTGGGAAATGGGTTTTGTATTTTTAAGTCAATTTAATAATCTTCAACTATCAACATCCACACATTCCTCGAGCATTACCAATGCATCAAGTCATAAAAGACTTGATGCATTGAATACAATTAAATGGTTGAGGTAAAAAGCTTTTGCAAAACCAACTACTCCACTGCAAAAAGCTTTTGCAATCATTTTGCATATTTAATGTTGGGTGACAAATGAAATTTAATAAATACAAAAGCTTTTTGACGATAGCTTAAAACGCTTGAAGTCTTTACAAGTGTTTTTATAAAAAGTCTTCTTCAAAGTTATTGCCACAATGGAACAAGTCATTTGAATATCTTATTAGAATAGTAAAAAGTCTTTCATCAAGTTGCCATTGCGGATGCTTACCCTGGCTGACTTTCATCGAAGAATCCAAATAAAAAAATCGTTGTCCTTTTCTTCTTTTTTATAAACAAATCCAGGTTTTTTGTACTCCCCCATATGTACTTTGTTACCTTATTCGTTCATATATTTATAGAGTACATGCATATAAATAACTGTGCAGCTTTATATTTTATATTCTATTATTAAATATTTATTTAATTAAAAGTTATTGAAATTGTTATTAGGGTTTATGTTTTATAGGTATGGTCACTACACCCCTTAAAGGCTAGTGGTTGATTCTAATTGTTATTAGGGTTTATGTTTTATAGGACATGGCGGAAACCAAAGAAGTCATATTTAAAGTTCACCACAACGGGAAATTTGAATTTCAGCCACTCCGCTATGTAGGCGGTCGCCTTGCTAATGTCTGGTGTTTTAGCTCCACCGGGGTTGCATTTACCAGGGTGCTTGATCATGTTTTGAATGATATTGGAGGGGAAAATGGGCTTTATTTTATGCTGCACCAAATAAGGCACTAGAAGATGGTTTAACATTGTTGCACACAGACAATGACGTTCGACGAATGTATGACCTTGCGGATGAGAATGGATCCATGGACGTCTACATTGTGCATAAGCTATAGGCTTTGTCACAATTTTATTTCAAAAACATGGTATGGGAGGAAGAGGACGCTGGCATGCGGTACGGTAGTGCAACACCTTTCAAAAGAAGGAAGCTAATAAAGCGTGTTTCTATCCCGAAAACTGAAAGAGGGTTCGAGATCATAGGAAAAAAGGGCTAGTGCACAAGGAACGGTTCCACCTGTTATGAATGTTTGTTGCCTTAAAAATATAATTATGAGTTTATGCTTCCAACCATGCAATAGTGCTTCTATGCTAAACTTAGTGCTGTTAGGTTTATGCTGTTAAGTCTATCTAGGGCTGTAAACGAACTGAACGTTCAGTGAACATTTCATGAACGGTTCGGTAAAAAGTTCGTTTATGTCCGTTTATTTATTAAATGAACGAACATGAACAATATTTTACGATCGTTTAGTTAAATGAACGAACATGAACAAAAGTCAGGTCCGTTTATTTATGTTCGTGAACGTCCGATTATGCGTTCGTTAATGTTCGTTTATGTTCATTTATTTATTTATGTTCGTATATCAAATCTTTTAATTGTATAATTTTAAATTAGTTTGTTTAAACAAAACGACACTTATAAAACAATATTAGATGCATAATTTAATAAAGTTTATGATTGTTTGTCTATGTTCATTTATGTTTGATTGTTTATGTTCGTTTAGTGTTCGTTTAGTGTCTTAATGAACGAACATAAACGAACACTAAACGAACATGAACAACTCATTTTCTTAATAAACGAACATGAACAACTCATTTTCTTAATAAACGAACATGAACAAGAAATTTCGTCCGTTTAAGCGTTCGTGTTCGTTTATTTGTCCGGTTAAAATTAAATGAACGAACATGAACAAGGCTCCGTTCGTGTTCGTCCGGTTCGTTTACAGCCCTAAGTCTATCCTTTATGATCATATGGTTAAGAATTATGCTTGCCCGATCGTACAACAAGTATTGCCCAATTATGGCATTAAGTTGCCCAGATTGCAAATTGGACGGTGGCTTGAGGTTCAAACGAAATTGCCTAATAACATAAACTTGATTGTCAGAATTTTCGTGTCTAGATAGTATTTGACGATAACGGTTGCGTTTACTCATTAGAATGGCACAATTGGGGATAAATACGCCCAAAAATACTAACAATTGCTACAAGAGTTAAAACAGTTGTTTTGAAAGTACAAATTAATTTTGATTCTATTGGGGATAAAAAAAATAAAGAGTCACAACTGCTAGGGCAAAACATAGTTTAGACCCACACACATCATAATTTGCAACACCTAACAATCTGTTGCAATCAATTTCGAAATAAACATCAATGGTGCCCAACTCTTCTGCTGCAACTCACAACATGGTTGCGTTTTTTGGAAAAACAAAAGGAGGCTACAGGGTTTGAACAAATGCTCAATTATGTGCATATGTGAATACGCAACCACTGCTACAGTTTAACAAACCACTGCTAGGGTCGCTTAAACCACCGCTAGTGTCGACGCAAATATCAGACTTGTTTCTGTTTTCCAAATCATTAAAAAAAAAAAAAAAAAAAACAAAAAAAAAAAAAAAAAAAAAAACAACTCCCTAAAAGTGAAATGTAAAGCGCCGATATGAACGATTTACTTCAGTTTGTCAAACGTGCATAAGCAACATTTCCAAAACCAACAACAGCTGTGGAAGCTACATTTTTCCAAAAAAAAAGTATATACAGACATAGCAAACTGTCAGTACAAAAAAGGATAATAAACCGATAAATTCAAACGGTTTGTAATTACGTATAAGGCTTATCCAAATACCAACAAAGGAGAAAAAATCTGCAAGTAAATATTCACGTTCCCTCCCTAGAAATTTCATGACAAATCCAGCAGGAAAAATAGATGCCCAGGGTAGGAGACTAGGCACGTGCCTACCCACAAAACAGTAAATGGAAATTAATTATACCGCGTGCAAGAACAGTAAAATCGTCGCTTTAAATACGCTCGGTAAATAAAGGGAAAGCACATAAAAAAACAAAACAACCATTCCTCCACCAACAAAAAACACCAAATAGAAGTTGAAGATGTTAACAACCCGTTGCCCACGCACCGTTGGTTCCAAAAAGCCCATACATAACCTAAACCTTTACCCCCCAAAACAAAAACATAAGCGCAAAGCAGATGCTGCGACAACTGAAACATGTTCTTAAATGACTACTAATAACAATTAGTCGTTTCTAAGACGACTAAATTGACCCATCTCCGCGACCATTCACAACATTCCTTCAACCAAAACCCGTGTCCTTTGAGGTTTGTGGAAGCTTGGCCTTACCATATGGCGTACCAAAGGTGGGAGTTTAAATCGATTAGACTCTCATTAGCCATTTGGGATGTTCAAAGTTTAGGCAGTTCCTTCATAACCTCGCTCTTCCCGAGCGGAAGAAGGATGTATATCATGGGTATTGGGTCGAAGGAGTGATCGAATGTGCAAAGAGAGGCAAACAACACGGCTGAAATTTCTGGTCTCAGTCCTCTGTTGATTGCAACCCGACCCCCGAAGCAAGTGTACGTCTACCAATCCTGGCAGATCGGGTTGGATAGACTGGGTTAAAGGTAAAAATGACGAGCTTGCGGGCGCCGGGATTAATTTTAGAGCAAACTACATAAAGAATTCACAAACAAAATCCTATGCTATCGTGTAGGGGATGATTGGTGTATTTTGTAACAGTTCTCTCTCCTCACTCCATTTCAAACCTATCACGTCAGCGTGTGGATGTATTTTTTCTAAATTCTTTGTGGTTCAACCATTGCTCTAAAATAAAAGCTGCTCGGATGGAAAAGCAACCCCACTAAAAACTCTTCTAGTACCGCGCAGAGGGGAGGATTTACACGGGAAACCCTTTGAGAAGCCTATCGAACTTCTCAGGGAATCCCATAGGAAAATACGGCCGGCCCAGGAGGAACCAAGCCACGGGAAATCCTTCAAGAAAATGATAGCAAACAAGAAGGAATCCACACTCACATTAGGAGTCGCGTACCACTGCTAATGTAGTTTTCACTGCTAGTATCATTGTCTCGGTTTAATATGTAACATTCTAGAATTTCTTGGGTAGGATGTTTTGTATTAGATAAGTATGCTAATTATAATTATCCTGTAGAGTACATACTGTATATTGTAAGGACTCCTTAGCCTATAAAAGGAGGTCCAGGCTAGAGTTTGATATAACTTTTCGGCATATTTACAGTCAATACACTTCAAGGTTGTAATCGCTATAACTATTCAGAGTATTCGTGTATTAATATTATATCCAGGTGTTTTATAGACCATAACTTATTGTAAAAACATCAACATCTTCACTTTGACTTAAGCACATAACACTTCTGGTTATTAGATGTGTAGAGTGAGTTGATTATTTTGAGGTTTATGCGACTTTTCTAAACGTCAAAAAATGGTATCGTGTCTAGATAGTAGATGACGATAACGGTTGCGTTTGCTGATTAGAATAGCACATTTGGGGATAAATACGTCCAAAAATACTAACAACTGCTCCAAGAGTTAAAAGAGTTGTTTTGAAAGTACAGATTAATTTTAATTCAATTGGGGATAAAAAAAATAGAGTTACAACTGCTAGGGCAAAACATAGTTTAGGCCCACACACATCATAATTAGCAACACCTAACAATCTGTTGCAATCAATTTCGAAATAAACATCAATGGTGCCCAACTATTCTGTTGCAACTCACAACATGGTTGCGTTTTTGGAAAAACCAAAGGAGGCTACATGGTTTGAACAAATTCTCAATTATATGCATATGTGAATACGCAACCACTGCTACAGTATAACAAACCACTGCTAGGGTCGCTCAAACCACTGCTAGTGTCGACGCAAATATCAACTTTGTTTATGTTTTCCAAATCAGTTATAATAAAAAAAGGTCCCTGAAGTACAATATGGTTTTTTTGCGAATTAAAAGGTTGACTAGTTGAAGTTCAAATTTTAAAAGTGATATTTAAAGCGCCGATATGAATGATTTACTTCAGTTTGTCAAACATGCATAAGCAACATTTCCAAAACCAACAACAGCTGTGGAAGCTACATTTTTCCAAAAAAAAAAGTATATACAGACATAACAAACTTTCAGTACAAAAAAGGATAATAAACCGGTAAATTCAAACGGTTTGTAATTACGGAAAAGGCTTATCCAAATACCAACAAAGCATAAAAAATCTACAAGTAAATATTCACGTTCCTTCCTTAGAAATTTCATGACAAATCCAGCAGGAAAAATAGATGCCTAGGGTAGGAGACTAGGCACGTGCCTACCCACAAAACAGTAAATGGAAATTAATTATACCGCGTGAAAAAACAGTAAAATCGTCGCTTTAAATACGCTCGGTAAATAAAGGGAAAGCACATAAAAAAAACAACCATTCCTCCACCAACAAAAAACACCAAAGAGAAGTTGAAGATGTTAACAACCCGTTGCCCACGCACCGTCGGTTCCAAAAAGCCCATACATAGCCTAAACCTTTACCCTCCTAAACAAAAACATAAACGCAAATGATAACGCTACACGCGTCGTTCGGAGTCAAACGAACTTCCTTTTCGTCGAGCAAGTTTTTCAACACCCTAGGCAGTGAACCTAATCGTTGTAGTGCAGTATTAGGGTAAGCCATGGGAATTGATATCGTTCTCTAGGTGAATAGAAATGCTAGTGAGAAGTTACTACGCTAAGGTTGGGGTTGAGGAAGATTATTTTTTATCTTTTTATGTTTTTTTAGGAAATGGAAAGGTATGAATCTCGGGGTTTGGATTTGGGGGTTGGTATCTCTATCGATTACTCTACTTATCTAATTGTCTAATCTAGTGGTGTATGTAGTCTATGTCTAATTATTGTGTGCTCGTATGATGATTTAAAGATGTGTTTACTTAGGTTTTATTACTCCTTAATTATCTCCTATTGATGGTTGAATTGTCACGTCCTTATTCTTAATCGCGTTGTGTGTCTAAGGTCGTAGGGTATGCGTTTATCCCTAACTCTTTGAAACTACCAAAGGGTGTCGCCTACAAAATCTCTAGGATTTATAAACTTTAACTCTAAGGTACTCTTCGGATGGTTTAGCCTACAACAACTCTACGTATTATAAACTAATGTTCACAAAGATTAATCAAGCATTAACTACACAACGGATGACCTATCACATTACTAGATCATTAACAATTAAGATAAGAGACAACCAATCAATATTCAATAATTAAGTTTCATATTCCCTAAGCAAACACACAAGTAAATTAGCCGGACATGGGGAACATGCAAGCATACACACAAGTAATTGAAGACATAATTAAATTAATGAAGTAAAACACTTATCTTGATGTAAGATAGGGTTTGGAACCCTAAAATACTGTACAAGACAGCCTTGGTTTGGTTTAGGTTTTTACTCCAAAAGACTACACACTGAAAACTAAAAAATTCATATTCTATATATAAAATTACATATGCGACGGTGTCACCCTTTGATTTGTGACGCCGTCGGGTCGCCGTTATTAGGGTTTTGTCTTGGCCACGTTAGTCTTGCGACGGCGTCACCTTATGCTTGTGACACCGTCCCCTTCAGTCTCTGACGTCATCTGGATCAAATCTAGGCCGTCTGAGTTGCGACGACCTACTCTTTTAAAACCTGACACCGTCACTTGTAAATAAGCAATTTGGCTACTGAGCCGTCACAAAAGTGATGCGACGGCGTCGCAGATAACACCTGACGCCGTCCCCTTCAGTTTTAGCAGCCTGAGTATCTCGATTCTTGACTTTGGCCATTTTCTTCGTATATTCGCGCCTTTTCGTCCGAATAAGTGTCATTCCAGCATTTTGCCTTCAAGATACCTAAAAAGTGAAAAGGAACGATATTAAGTAATAACGGATACAAAAGTGATCAAATAAGGGCTTAAACGACCCCTTAAAAAGGTACATTTTAAAACCTTATCAGCAAAATAGATGTTGCGACAACTGAAACATGTTCTTAAATGACTACTAATAACAATTAGTCGTTTCTAAATTGGCGAGAATGACGACTAATAACCCATCCCCGTGACCATTCACAACATTTCTTCACCCAAAACCCGTGTCCTTTGAAGATTTTGGAAGCATGCCCAGACCATATGGCGTACCAAAGGTGGGAGTTTAAACCGATTAGACTCTCATTAGCCATTTGAGATGTTCAAATTTCAGCCAGTTACTTCTTAACCTCGCTCTACCCAAGCGAAAGAAGGAAGTATATAATGGGTATTGGGTCGAAGGAGTGATAGAATATACAAAGAGAGGCAAACAACACGGCTGAAAATTATGGTCTCAGTCCTCGTTTGATTGCAGCCCATTTCCCGAAGCAAGTGTACGTCTATCAATCCTGCCAGATCGGGTTGGATAGACTGAGGCAAAGGTAAAAATGATGAGCTTGCGGGCATCGGGATAAAATAAAGAGCAAACCACTGCTAATGTAGTTTTTCACTGCTAGTATGATTGTATCGGTTTAATATGTAAAATTCTTGAATTTATTGGGTAGGATGTTTTGTACTCCGTATTAGATAAGTATGCTAAGTATAATTATCCTGTAGAGTACATATTTTATATTATAAAGGACTCCTTAGCTTATAAAAGGAGGTCTTAGACTAGAGTTTGATATAACTTTTTGTCATATTTAGAGTCGATACACTTCAAGGTTGTAATCGCTAATACTATTCAGAGTATTTGTTAGGAATTGAAAAATATATTGTGAAGCATCGGTCACCCCATGTATAATCTAGCTTAAGTTTGCTCGTAGACATATCGTTTATTATGTTAGTTGTTAGTCAGTTAGTAACATAGTTTAGTCTAGTGCAACACCGTGGAGGAAAGACGGGTCTTTACCCATTGTATGCCTGATCCACAGCCCGTAGGAGGGCGTTGTAGTTTGTATAAATAGCCCTCTCCCTTCAAGGGAGAGGGTTGGATGTTCATTTGGAATCTAACCTTCCATGTGTTTTCTCTCACTAGAACATCTCCCTTTCTCTCTCTAAAACTTATATACGCCTCACTTGTTTATGCTTTGATGTGATTATGAAATCCTATATTTTTCAGTATTCGTGTATTAATAATATATGTAGGTCTTTTATAGACCATAACTTATTGGTGTCTTATAGACCATAAATATTAATTATCTTTATCTCTTCTTAAATATAAAATTGGTAACTGGGAAGTTGAGTAATTAATGTGAATTTAATTTGTTAACATTAATATTTGTTTTCAAACATACTATTCAAGTGAACACTGATGAAATAGAAATGTCGACTTATTATAACTAGTTAGATTAAAAAACTGTTACATAATTTTTGTTAGGTCACGGATTTTAAAAATACCACAAAATTGTTATAAAGAGCAACACAAAACAAATATTACCTTGTTTAATTACTTATTTATTTATTTCATCTAATTTTGTTATTATTATTTTTTGGTTTTTTTGTTAGGAGATCATATTTAAAGAGTTTATGCCCCTAATTGGTTGATTATTATTTTAGTATAAGCTTCTTGTGAAATTAGAAATTAAACGTTAAACATGCAACATAAATAAATTGTTGATAATATTAGTTTATAGAACTTATAAAAAAAATACAATGTAATGAAAGGAAAGACGAAAATATTTATCATGCGGTGCCAAACAGCTTTAGCCTTTGACCAATTAAAGTCCCATTGTAAAAACATCAACATCTTCACTTTGACGTAAGCACATAACACTTCATGTTATTAGATGTGTAGAGTGAGTTGATTATTTTGAGGTTTATGCGACATTTCTAAACGCAAAAAATGGTACAATGCTTTTATGCTTGATTACTTAAATTAAATATATGTATTTATAAAATGAATTGGTTGTATACTTACAACTGCTAGTTAATTTTTACTACTGCTAGTTTTACTGACTACTGCTAGTAAGCTGAATAGGTTGTATACTTACAACTGCTAGTATTATACGCACAGCTGCTAGTTATTATAACAACTGCTAGTGATAGAAGTTTCCCTACGTACAACAGTTAGTTGCCAAATTGATATTTGGAAAAAACTGCTAGTTGGCGAGATGAAATAAAAATGGATAATGGCAACAGAGGAAATACTAAATACGTTGACATACAACGTTTTATACAGACGACAACCTACTACATATTACGATTACTACATAATTATAAGTGTAATGGTTACATATTATATAACCCCTTGATAAACAGACACACCAAACTTTCTGTACACAAATTTAATTGACACAGGGTATTCAAACCATACATAAAACTACAACCACTAGAACAATTTTACAACAGCTGTGACGGAAGATCGGGGGAGTTTCAACAGCTTCCTAGCGAACTCCCAATTCGTCTTGATATTATCATAACCATCGCCCATCAAATCGCCGGCCCTGATATAATTTTTCTTTAACGATGTGGAACAAGCAAGTATAAACTTTATTATGTGTAATTCATTCTGTGATCTAGGAAAGGATCGAAAAATCACTGTCTGAATTTGCCCATGGCTGAATGTGTTTGTGTCTAAATCTAATGAACGTTGTTCCAAAGGTAAAATACTAAGCGTGTGTGCAGCCTGGAAAATCAAATAGTATTGAGATACAAAAACTTGGCAGTTTACGGATGTTTATTTGATACGTATGAAATAAAGTAATAAAGTATTACACTTACTCTGGTTTCCATCTTTTTCAAGTTTGGAGATCCGCGAATCATTTGGACGATGAGTGACACGATAACAGTCTCGCCAAAATCAACTCCTTTTAGATTAAGATTAACGAGGGATACAAACGGCAAAGGGACATTCATCCTGGGATTACCATCACGCATCAACTACAATAGGTCGACTTTTGGGTTAGTTTCAAAGATTAAATGTCGTTACAGTTACACATATATTAAACATTGTAAAATTAGAAGTGTAAATCTCAAAACGGTCTTACCGTGCAATAGTCAAAATTCAATGTAAGGGTCTCAAGAGATGGAAGTCTTGTCAGGTGAAACATATTGGATGCTATGATTGTCGTGATAGCATTCGAAATACCGAATGACAAATGTAACTTCTTCAAATTCCTAAGACTTGCAAGATTCCATAGTTTCATCCCGTTTGTACTCTCAACATCCAATGTAAAAGACTCAAGTAAGGGACAACCAGCAATTAAATCCCAAACTGTACCGGTTAGAAATTTGACTAAACACAGTTCTAAGGTCAATAAATTTGGAAAAGTAGTGGAAAACACCAAACTAGGAAAATCACAACAATGAATTTCAAGATGTTTCAATTCAATACGCCCGTAAAGTTGGGTTGGCAATGTAACTGGTTGTCCATACCAGTTTCAAATTGTCATGTCCTCAATTCCTTGCAGTGCCAAAAACATAAGCCAATCACGAATCTCTTCATAATTCAAGTCTTCCATTCCAGACAACGGTTTGGGATCTACAGAGAAGAAAAACTTTTTTATGGGCCCCGTAAGCTGATTTAAAAGTCTAGTAACATGCCTCCCATCAAACTTATATGTTAAATAATAAAAGAAATCCTCATCAATTATGACTTCGGTGAGCAAGGTCCACTTAAACCTCCAGTTTGTAGATAAAATAGAGGTGCTCACCGATTCTTTTATTGGCAACCGATTCAAAATGTTACCGATCACTGTATCTGGCATGTTGCTAATATAATCTCTCATACTTGTGATAACATTAGCTCGAAACGACATGGTTTTCAAGGAAATTTTGTTGGTTTTTTTAATTCTTGACAGGAGGATTTGGATCAGAGGCGGACCTAGGCATCACTAGGTGGTGCCCGGGAACCACCTTGGAAACCAAGTTTACTTAGAAGCGATATAGTGAATAATTTTAGGACCTACCTTGGAAATTAACCAGGAACTACCTTGGATCTAAAATGAAAAGAGAAAGAAAGAAAACTAAAGAAATAATTTTTCAAGAATGATCGGTCGGAAATAGTTGCAGAAAAATGAAATGAAGAAGATGCAACTTTTATTGTTTTAAAAGAATGCCACATTTTATTTCTAATGAACTCATATATGGTTTGAAAAGTGCCACGTGGGTTAGGCTACAGAGTAAAAATATACAGTATTTTGTAGCATCTTTTTTTCTATTTCCCATGATACATATACAAGCTTATTTTTACTACCGCTATACTTATTTTTACTACCGCTAGTAAAACTGAATTGGTTGTATACTTACAACTGCTAGTTATTTTTACTACCGCTATAGTTATTTTTACAACCGCTAGTAAAACTGAATTGGTTGTATACTTAAAACTGCCAGTAATTTGGTAACTACTGCTAGCTATTTTTACCACTGCTTGTGATAGAAGACATCAACGAAATGATGTAACAGTCGTTAATACTGTTGTGTATGGCCGTGTTTGTGCTGCCCGTGTGTAGGTACTGCTGATACCATTCTAGTGCCCTTGTGTAGGTGTTACTCTTGCAATTATGGGCCTGAATAGGCACATAGTGGTTTAGTACTGCTAGTATTAAACTTACAACTGCTAGTTAAATTGTACTAGTGTTGAATGGTAAATCTGTTATTTTCAAGTGTGCATAGTCACTAGTTGGTAGTTTTTAGATGATTGTAGAATACGAATTGTAACAACTTGAACGACTCCTTGGTTTATAAAAGTAGTCAATAGTGAAAAGAAGTTGCCCTACGAACAACAGTTAGTTGCCACATAATTATGAGTTTAATGGTTACATAATATACGTTGACATACAACGTTTCAACGTTTCATAATTATGAGATTAAACAAACATGTATAATGGGATTACAGAACATAGGAAATAGTAAATACGTTGACATACAACGTTTCATACAGACAAACTATTACATATTACGATTACTACATAATTATGAGTTTAATGGTTACATAATATATAACCACTTGATTTATAAAATTCAGCTAGTACGCAGAAAAAGCTAACCACTCCATACTTCCTTCACATACAAACATCGTACTAAAACCACAAAGCTTCATTCCCATTAAGCATGATCCCTAACTTCTACCGAACAAACCTGTTGAACATGAATATAATGGTGTAAGTTAAAAATAAAACATTAATAGAATGGTAAATTAAAAATAAAACATACTATAAACAGCATGGTCTGGCTGATTTAACAAAACAAGAGATTCTTTGTATGGGGCGATGTAGAAAGATCCCGCATCTCCTAACATTCACATGCAGACAAATAATTCAAGTTCTTTGTTGTACACAAATACCGACTGACCCAAATGATTGTCGATGTACGCTTCCACTATTAGAGCTTGATCCTTTGTAAACCCAAGCAAACGAACTGAATATTGGGTAGGGATGGCGAATATGCTTCTAAATGATGTTATGGAAGAACCATTGACGTCCAACAACCACCCGCATAACAATGGAATATCTTCACCAATGATCGTCCCAGAAATCACTAGAGAGGTTCCAAGATCGAAAACATTGAATGGAACTGGGAGTTCATTTTTTAAAATATGCGGTAGGTCTACAACTTTAAATTGGTTGGTTACCAAATCAAAAGAAATCAACATATAAATCTTATAAATAACACCGTCCTTATTAGTTAACTTTTCACTCCAAGTCCAATAGATAAAACGACCTACAACTGCATGACTTTTACGTTTCAATTTGATAGTTTCACAAGGGGGCGAAAATTTTCAAGGATTTTCCACCTTAGCGAGTTCAAAGAAAAGACAGACACATACCAGAAACCACTTTCAAAAACAGGATAGGAGACCTTCACGATCGTCGGGTCAAGAGTGTCCGGACGGACGACAAAACTAAAACAAATATTTTGACGTTCAATTTGATGCGTGTAAACCGGGACAAATACTGCAAGTGATTTTTTTATTGCCGGGTTCCAGATAACAATCATTAGATTAGAACCATAAACAAAACACCAAAGACCATTAGAATTGCCAACTGTAATCATAGATGAAAGCATTAAATCTGTATTAAGTGGCGTAGCGATTAGCTGTTTATCTAAAGCTAATACAAAACCTTGGTCACCCATATTGAATGTTAGCGTATATAAACACTCATCATTACGACGAACACCGTAATTAAAGATGAAGCTTCCACAATCTATACTAGCCTTCCATAACTTGCAAACACTACGTTGCTAGAGTATAGACTTAGGAGGTAGCTTACGGATGATATCTAGTTGAACATCTAGTGGGATATTGTCAGACATATTTTCTAAACAACAGCAGAAAGATTGGGATAAAGATATGAAGTCAATAGACCAAAAGAAGAAAGAAAGATTTTGTTAAACAAATTGTATTGAAAAAAGTGATTGGGAACAGAAGACATTAAAGGACATGTACCGTGATGTACTTTTGGGCAACCAAATATTATATTATGCTATATAGCAAATATTAATAAAGTATACATAACCAATATAGAAGTGGTTTGCAAACCATAACCGTTTTTGTATATGTGCACGGGTATTTACAAAAGAAATGTCGTTGATTTAAAAAAAATTTATAATAATCGACTAATATATAATACAAGTGAACATTTGACAATAATTATGGGTCAAACGGACATTAAGGATCGTACCTTGAAAGACGGCTATCAATTTGTGTATTCAACCTTGTGGTTCCAGAAGTATTCAAGCATCCGTTCACGGTAAGCTAAAGCCCAATCTGCATCGGCTGGTCTAAACAACCACATCAAATCAACCCATACATCCAAGTGCTGCGGACATATAAAAAGTACGTCCAAACGGCCATTTTAGACTGAAAATAGTAGATATAAACTTCAACAGCTACTTGAAAAGCTTAAGATAAGATATAAAAGCTTAAAGGTTAGAAGTACTGGTATGCTAGAGAAAATCAATTCAAACAATACCTTAAATATCATAGAAAATAATTCCTAACAAGCTATAGTTGCTCCATTTGCAAATCAATGTCACACATTCAGAACACCATTCCTCCTAAATATATCTAGAGTATAAAAGAAGATATAATATACAATAATGAATACCCAGCCTGAATCTAGAGTATAAAATAAGATATAATAATTTAGATACAATAATTGTTAGGAATTAGAAAATTCCATAGTGAAGAGTCGGTCACCCCAAATATTATCTAGCATAAGTTAGCTCGTAGACTTGTCGTTATTTACGTTATTATGTAGTTAATTAGTTAGTCAGTAGCGTAAAATAGTTTAGTGCAACACCGTGGAGGAAGGACGGGTCTTTACCCACTGTATCCCTGATCCACAGGCCGATAGGAGGTCGTATTTTATGTAACTATAAATACCCCTTCCATCCATGGAAGGGGTGGTGCTTTCAATCTAATATTCTACAATTTGTGTAAACCTCTAGCAAGAACACCCTCTCTCTCTCTCTCTACTAACTCTCTAACTATGGCAAACATGTATTTTGATCATCCAAGACCACCCGAATCATCAACACAATAATAATAACGATCCTACAATTGGTACCAGAGCCAAGGTTGTTGTGTTTTGATGATTTTTTGTGGTTTGAATCTTGTTTAAACTGTTTTCTCACCATTTTTTATGTCTCGAAAAAGTTGTTCTCTCATTTTGTGGTTAACTGTTTTACACAGTGGTTTGTATCTTTTTGGTCAAAAAAGGTCCACAAATTTTTTTATGCGTCATCAGTCCTGTGTGAATCAGATTCTTGGTATCATATATTTGTGTGACTTATTTTTTGTACATCTCTTGTAAGTCTTTTGGTCATCTCTGTTCGGTCAAAATGGGTCAAAAGAATGCATTTTTATGCAGTTTTTCTGGGTAAGTATGCATATGGTCGGAAAAGTGGTCGAAATAAACTCATTGAAAAAGGTTTTTCATCCTAGCGAGTTGTACGTTCAGGATAGCGACTTACTCTCAAAACTGTCCAAATGAAATGTATCCGTGTAGCGACTTGTTTTATGGTAGCGACTTGCTTAGCGACTTGTCAAAAAATGTCCAAATACATTGTACTTTTTATGTAGCGACTTGGTGTGGCGAGTTGTATATGAAATCTACCTAGCGACTTGTATTTACAAGCCGTGGCGAGTTGGCCGAGGCGAGTTGGTCGTGGCGAGTTGGCCGTGGCGAGTTGGCCGTGGCGAGTTGGCCGTGGCGAGTTGGCCGTGGCGAGGGTAGCGACTTGTATTTACAAGCCGTGGCGACTTGGCCGTGGCGAGTTGTGCTTAGAAAGGGTAGCGACTTGACTATAGATTGCTACTTGACTTGACAGAGATGATGAAGAACAGCTTAACTGACCACGACGACCACATAACCAACACTGACCTCAACAAATACCAAAAGACTCAATCATGTCTAATGAATCTCAGAAAAATCTCGTGAATATTTGAAGCCAAATCAAGACCACCAATGGCCTATCACATGAAATTTATTTTCATCACAGATTCGGTTTCAAGTAATCAAACCAACAAAGTTCCAAATCGAAAATTAAAAACAAGTATTGAAAATGAAGTATTGACGACCTCAGATTTTCATTGGGCAAATGATTTCACTATGATTCCGTTCAAAACCAATCGACCCATAAACTATCTTCATTGATCTAACTTATTGATGATCTCCGAATAATAAAAATATGATGTTAACAAGTCATGTTAAATCATAAGTTTTGATTCGTTCAACTCCTTATCTATCCAAAATCTAAAAAGATTGAATCATCACAACTCGTGTGCTAATCCATCTTTCTTTCGGTTTTGTTTTGCAAATTAAACGAAAATATATTCAATTAAAACCTACCCGTGAGGAGAATGGAATATCAATTCAATCTTAGAGATCTATGTATACATGCTTAAACCATCCCTGTGGCTATGTCGATTCTTCAAAACCTCATGCCATCTCTGTGGCAAGGTCAATATGAGAATCGAGTGGAATGAAACGATTTATTTCAGCACAAGTAGTCAAGATGGAGGCTGATTTGATTTTGATATATTAGGGTTTGTGTGATATGTGAGGAAAGGGGCGGACTTATTATGAGATTTATTAGGGTTGTTTGTGTGATAAGGGGTGTTATATACCCGAGTTTTTAGGGTTGATGATTAACCGGTTATGGTATTGGATCAGATTGGGCCTTGCTTGTTTAATATGGATCGGGTCTTGTCACTTGATCACATGGGCTATCCACATCTTAGAATTAATCGGTTTTAGTGATGGGCCGTACTGATGAATTATAACATTGTTGATAATCTTTTTGTGTTAACCGAATTTTTACATAATGCTTGTACAATGAGTTTGTTGTGTGAGATGTGTAATAACTTGTACAAAGAAGTTGTCCTCACTAGTGTTAACCGGTTTTGGATTAGTTGAGGTGGAGACTTATTTGAACTACTTTGATTGGATGATTTTCATATTGGTCACCTAATTTGGAGTTGGATTGGCAAAATCTGCAAAGATGAGTATGGACTAATTGCATATGTATTTATGTGAAATTGGATTGGATCCGAATTATTATGAATTTCAGTTGCTGTATTTGTAATTGAATGGACTTGAATCTTTGAATAGATTGCACCGGGCTTAATGAATTCTAGGCCGAATGATTATTGTTGACAATGAGATTGGGTATGATGATGAGATTTGCTGTGTTATGAGGTTTGATACTTTGGTTTCTACATTTTCACGAAGGACACTGTGTTGCGGCTTGAATTGATATTGGAACTCGATTGACTGCGGGATTGGTTGGTCGATATTTCTTATTTGAATTTGAAGTGAGTTTTTTCGGGCGAGTTTGCTCATTTTCGTCTTCTTTCTTTCTACCCATCCGTGAAGATGACTTGTTTGGGCATTATAAAGTGTGATAAAGACTTGGCTATTTAGGTACGGTTGTGATTCTTTCTCGGTTAACCCACAACGTAACTTTCACTTCGGTGTCTCACGCAGTTGAGGATACGTCAAGAGGTTTTGTACATTGGGTACACCGTTTCTTCTTCACAAGGATTAGTACAAGTTTAAGTAACAAATCTGGGGATTTTCACTTCATGATCAAGTTTGGCATATCAGGTCTACTTATCCATGTTGTCACTGCAATTGCCGACAGAATGCGTGAATGATGTGTTTACCAAAGTGTTTATTGGATGGTTGTTGATTTTGATGATGTTGGATAATGAACCGTTGATGAACCGCTGCATGTTCCCCTAAAACAGATACTCACTGAAACCAAAGTTGTCATAACACATTCAAGCTGACATTGTTTACGGTTTTGTCTTGATTTTGTAAAATCCCGCGAAAGAACCTATTTCTCGGTTTAAAGCATAGACTTGTAAAATCCCGTGACAATGGAAACATCCTGGTATTAGTAAAGTGCATTTCCGGATCTATCTTACGGTTTATTCTTGGTTTTATAAAATCCCGCGAAAGATACTATTTCTCGGTTTAAACCATAGAGTTGTAAAATCCCGTAATGATGGAACCATCTTGGAGAAGAGAAAGTGTAATTATGGATCTTACTTGATGCAGGTGCTACGGTTTCTGCTTCAAAGAAGGGATAAAAGGGTGTACTTCATGAATTGGGTGTGTGTTTGGATATTCATCATGGCAGTTTGGTTTTTACATGGTTTTACGGGGTTACGTGCTTTTAACCATGGTCGGGATGAAACCATTATCAAAGTTCATTTAAATGTCAAAGAAGGCTAGATTTGAGCAGTTTAGAAGATGTGACAACGGCGTTAATTCAGTATTATTTATTTGAGGTTGAAGTGAAATATCACGGGCGAGTATACTTAGTATCTGAAGGTATCGGGGATGGTTGGATGAAGATTCTTCATGATCCTTGTTCGAGCTTATTATCAAAAACGAAGACTTGGAAATCTAGTTATTGTTGGGTGTCTTTTACCTTTTCTTTTACCACTTGGGGGAATTGGGCTCATACCACTACAAAATAACTATCACTTTAAGGAGTTACATTGTAGTGCTCAGTGTCACATTCAATTGTGGATTTTCAAGAGGTAATGTACGTCTATTACTTGATGGTTGGTTGGTTGAAGAGTATAGAGTACTTAAGAGATTCAATGGAGCATGAATTCTCGGCACCGCTCTTTGTTACATATGTGCAAGTTTAAGTCACGAATTCGGGTTAGTTTACTTCAGGGTCAAATTCATCATATTGGGTTTTCTCCATCAGTTGTCACGACAAAGAACCTACTGAATGATAATGGGGTTGATTACATATTTTGCTAAGAGAACTGAAAAGAGAGAGATTATGACGTATGAACACAACAGTTCATGCCTCGTACTATAAAGAAAAGAAAAGTGTACGTGTCAGTGCGCTTTATCTTCTAAAGAAGAGAAATCTTCTTATTATGACCATTCTGATCAACATGCTTCATACTTTTTCCATGCGCTTCAGTCATCAAGTGAACCGGGCTACCACTGATTGTTTTTCTCATTCCACTTGCTCGATTATAATGAAGATGGCGACATCATGTGCTTATTTTGCGGGAGAGAAGTGTGAATAGAACATTCGGATGATTTTCACTTATTTAATCAAGAATGGCAACTCCGTATGCAAGTCTTGAGGGGGAGAAGAAGTGTGAAATTACTGCATGGTTGATTATTATTTGAGAATTTAAATGGTCATACGGCTCTAAACTCATGTAAGAACCTAGCTTCTTCTTATCGGGTAATCTTCACATGGAGTTTCTTCTTAAGAGACGTTAGTTGACATCTTAACTCGGATTGATGAGTTTATTGACAAAGTGCTTCCGGTTAATGCTTCAAGTATACATCAACATGATGATTCCGAACAATCTCTCTGTTCTTGTTTGATGTGATTGGTAGTTTGGCGTTACCATCTTGTGTGTTCATTGCGGCCTAATTGCTGATTTCCTTGATGAACATCTTTCTGTTCTTGTTTGATTGGGAGAGATTTTAGTTAAGGGGATTTGCAAGATGAAAGTTAATTGGGATGCTTTTTGGTGGGATGCTTTTTTGGTGTGAGTTGAAGATGTTAACTATCTATTCCCCAATTGCACAATCTTGAAGAAGGTCGAGTCTACAGTCTGTTCTACATTTTCTGCTACATGTTAGAAGACTAAAGACGAGTTGCATTTAACGATCTAAAGACTTCTTATTAATTTGGGCATTTATCAAACAGATTGTCGGTTTAGGGGAGAGCACTAATTGGAAGAAAGTTATAAGTCAGATTCAATTCCCAATTAGACGTGCTCATATTCTTTAGCAGTGACTACTCGAGACGTTGATATTGACTATTGTTGGACATTTGACACAAGGTGATTACTTCGGAGTTAATCATTTATCACTTATTTGAGATTGAAGTTTACTTTCACAAAGGCGTGTTCTTATTTGATAACTTGCTCGGGCTTAAGAATTTAAGTTGAAGACTTGGCTTATCTAGTTACCAGCAGTCGAGGTGGATGGTTGAAGACCTGGTTAACTATCACTATTAGGAGTTACTTTGTTTTACTCAGTGTCACACGCATATGACAGTGTGGATAAACGCAAGAGGTGTTAATGTCTCATACTTTGTTTGGGTAGTGAGTACTTAGAGATTTGCTTGAAGCATAAATTCTCTACACCGTTCTTCCATCATTAGGTGCAAGCTTAAGATACAAATGTGGGGAAGTTGACTTCAGTTTCAAGTGTGGTATAGAGGGTTTTCTTCTTCAGTGGTCACTTCAAATTGTCTACAGAAGGGTTGATATAAATAGTCAGAGAGAGTCTTCAGCAAGTTGATTCTCACAAAGAATTCAAGTGTTCTTCTCAACAAATTTCTAGTATACGGGCTTTCAATGAGTTGCTGATTCTGAAGCATCAAAACCAGCAAGGGGAAAGGAGACACGCATCTAAACGCGAGTAATCTTGATGAGCTTAATTCTTCTAAGTGATTGAAGATATCCCGGGAAGACAAATGTTATTACCGCAGAGAAACTCAAGGTTTGACTCATGGCGAGTAAACTTGATGAACTTAACTCTTCTAAGTGATTGAAGATATTCCGGGAAAACAAATGTCATGACCGCAGAGAAACTCAAGGTTTTACTCATCAAGGCGTTTAGTGTTCTTATTCCAACTATGTGGGGGAAGTGATGTTAGAGAAAGTTTCTGAAGATAAAAGAGGTACACTAGTGTGTGGTGATTTTGATGGTATCGCAATGATCAGGGGAGAGAGATTGTGTACATTGGGGATGCTCAGCTGTTTCACTTGAGTGCTTAATCAGTGATTCAGAGATATAATCACTTATTCCGGAGTTGACATCCGCAAAGATTGTCACCCGCAGAGATAATCAGTGATTCGGCCTGCTTCTTCAATGTTATCGGTTATTCTCTCTTTGGGCATTTGGGTACTTCGGGTTCTTGAGCTCATGCACTTTCTTCAGGGGGAGAGAAAAGTATACATCGGGGTTATTCTTTGGCTATTGGACTTAATCTGCTACTTCGATGGTATAAGTTTCTTTGTCTTCGGGTATGTGTATTCGGTTTCGTGAGCTCTAGTCTGAGAGACTGACTACATCACTTCAACTACTTGGGGGAAGTGGTCTCTTGACACCTTTTGGAATGGATTGCGTCAGACTTCAGTGGTTATGAAATTTGAGAAGATTTTTAAAGAGTGGGATGATACGTTGCTGTTCTTGTTGATGATATAACCCCGAACGGAGACTTACAATGATCCTTCTTATATGGAGCAGCAAGATCGATGATATGGTGTGCGTTCTTGTGCCTCTGGCTAAGGCAAGCTTGAAAGAAAGCTTAGAATCTGCTCAATAAGAAGATTTACGGTTTGGGGGGAAGCTACCAAAGTCTCACTTTCAAGTGGCTCAATTTCTCTCTTCGATTCTAGAGTCTTGGAAGCTTTGGTGGTGAATGTTTAAGAGATGATGACTTCTTTCTTCTGCGACGTGCTGTTCGATATCCTTATCTTGGTACTCGTATCATCATCTTTCTTAACCTATATCATCTACTCTATCTTTGTATATATTTATCAGAAAAACAAAATACAAAAATATAAAACTAACAAAAACAAAATAGAAAAATATAAAATCAACAAAAGCCCATAAAAATCAAAATATTGAAAAATACAAAAAATATGTTTTCTCAAGACATGTCTTCTGGTATCGATAACATCTACGGTCTTAGAAATATCATTCAATAATGGCACGGGACTTTAGATGAAGTTCGAGCAGGAGGTGTAAATATTCTTTTCCAATACATGTCTCATACTATGGCTTACAGTTATATCAGACTGTAACCCGCGCTTCAACAAATGGCTTACAGTTATTTCAGACTGTAACACATGCTTAAACTATGGCTTGCTATTATTTCAGATAGCAACCCATTCTTTTAAAGGAAGGAAAGTGCTGCGCTAAATCTATTTTCAAAATATTTCGTGCACTTTTCCTAAAAAACATAACAAGGAAAGTATGTCGAAGGACTGCTGTTCCTACACAAATGTTTTTCCGTCTAAAATTCTTCAGAAAAATATTTGGTGTTTTCAAAAATGGTGGTAAATGAGTTGCTTTTAAAACAATCAGATTCAGAGTTTTTGTAAAATTGAAAACTCAATCAATGACTTCAGCGCTTTTAAACTTTTCATAAAATGAGTCATGGATTGAGGGGGATAATGTTTTTTTCAAATTTACATCATCTAACAGGCTTTCTTAATTATCCTAATATGCTTAATTAAAAATGATGTTAAACTATGTTGAAGGACTAGGTGCCTAGGATATGATTGCTAGGATTAGATGATTAGAGTTTGATAAACACATTATTCCCATGCTTTACATGATCTGTTTGATATGTTGGATTGACTTTTATTAGTCGATTGCTGTTTGGGTGATGTCGACCACCATATATTTGTATGTATGTTCACTAACGTATGCAGATATCATGGATATAAGAATGTTCCCGATCCGGATCCCACAATTTAAGATGATTGGATGCCGAAAGGAAAGGGTAACTATTTCTTGGGTTGACAAATGAAGAAACGGAGCTTAATTGGACTTCAATGGAGAGTTGGCATAAATGCAACGTAAGAGGTCTCACTGCATCAGTAGATGGTTTTCTTCTAAGTGATTGAAGAAACGGAGCTTAATTTGACCTCAGTTGGCATTAAAAATGCAACGTAAGAAGAAGTCTCACTGCATCTGCAGACGGTTTTTCTTCCAAGCCCTACAGCAACAACAACGGAAGCTTCTCAACCACTAATTTATCTTTGTGCAGGATACCATTTTTAAACAATTTTGAATAAATTTGATTAAATTGTTTTGAAAAATGGAAAATATTGTTTTGAAAATATATTGGACTAAATTTTGAAAATCACCGGACTTCATTTTATCAAAACTTAAGTCACTCAATTATTGACTTTGGTCATCGATTGAGGGGGAGAGTGATTTAATTTAAAGTATTTTCAAATCAATATATCTTCAAAAGAGTCCGTTTTTACACTAAAATGTGGTGATCTAAAGATTTAATGTTATGTCATGGTATGATTTTTTTTCTTTAGAATTAAGGTCTTTCAAAATGAAATTTTTTCTGTTCTTGTTTGATTGTGAAATTGTTTTATTTTACTAAAAGATCTCTTAAAAACTATCATACCTGACACTAACAATCTTTAATGTCTAAATCTGTTCCTATCTGTCATCTTTCAGAATTAAATCTTACCACGTCTTTCCCCTAAAAATTTTCTAAATAATTTAAATCTTTTGGGATTACAAATCTCAAATGGTTTGAAATTTTTTTGATCGCGGGAGAGATCGTGATTTAAATCTCAAATCTGTTTTAATGGAATTGGTTTTAGTCCTTCAAAGGCACTCCTGCCTCCATGTGTCAAACGATTTCAAATACACAATACACATGTTGAGGAGGAGGATTTATCCAAAAACCAGATGAGTATTTAAACAATGCCACATTTTCTCCCATGTTTTCTAAACCTAATTAAATCACTTGGGATCCAAAATCTCAAAGGGTTTGATATTTTTGATCAGGGGAGAATTTGTGATTTAATAATGAAATTTGATAAAAGGTGATCGTTTTGATTTAATTATGCACGCTGCTCACTCATATGTGCTAAACGCTTTCGAATCTTGAAGCACATATTGAGGGGGAGCATTTTAAAAGAAAAGAAACTATCGAGGTGCAAATGCTTTTATGTTTTAGCATAAAGTACCTTGATTGAGTTTTAAATGGTTTCTTAATGGCTTGTGTGATCGTGGATACGCTTCAAAAGAACTCTTGCCTCTATGTGATAAAATGATTTCAAATATCCTATGCACATATTGAGGGGGAGAATTTTACCAAAGAAAATCAAATGGCTTTTTCTATGAAAATTGTGATCAAAGAAAATATTTCAAAGTCCTCTTGCCTCCTTGTGCTAAACAATTTCTAAATCATACGCACATGTTGAGGGGGAGGTTTTCTAAATGATCAAAACTATTAGGGTACAAAATGCTTTGATCTCGTATCACAAGTACCTTGATTGTTTTTCCAAATGATTTTTCAATTGGTTTCAAGGAAGAATGAACTGTACCAAAAGACCTACCATTTTACTTTATGTATGGAGTTATAAGGATGGTGAGGTTAGGTATTTGTTCCCACGATCCGCCAGAACCGGAGGGATCTACCCAGGGAAAATCCACTAGATAGTGTAGAGTCTTTAGGTATGATGAAAAAAGGAGAAAAGTGAGATATGGGAAGAGTGCGGACTGAGACAGAGCTAGTACTGGAATAAACCCAACAAGGTTCTAGTTATGAAGTCTCGGTAAGCACTGAAGGGGTTGAAGAATGAAAAAGAAATGAATGATAAAAGGGTGAAAAGAAATAGCCCTCCATCAATTCAACCTTAGGGCAGAAACCGGGTTCAATTCATATGCTACTGGTGGTTACTAAGGTAACACTGGTATTGAAGACAAGACATCATGGGCCCAGTGATGCACTGCACTAAACTTCCCAAACCACTCAAGTTCCTCTTAAAAGGGCTTGTTTCATTCTCACGGGGAACCTACATAATCTATCGACTATCTCTTAGAGATTGTTGATATTGAAGAAGGAGACCCTCTCCCTAGTCTCCGGCAAAGGAACCAAAAATGCACTATTGAGTCTAGAGCCAAGAGATCATCCACAATATCTCATTAGGACACTAAATTAATGAAGACTTGCTGTTTCACACAATGTGAAAAGTAAGTAGATATTGAGAGTCCTACGCATTATCCTTGTGGTATTGCCAGAACATCCGAGTGATATGTAAAGTATTCACAATGAAGATGGAAATCCTTCTAGAGACAACATCAAACAAGCTCTTGGTGGGTGACATGTGAGATCTTCTCGTAAGATCAAACTTGTGACAACTGGATATAAACAATGGGGCGATTCAGTCTTGAATCAACCTTGGTCCAGGAATGGAATTGACGAATACTTTTGGAAAAACCGTTCGATGTGCAAACCTTCTTTTCTCTAGCACGTCGAATGTGTACTTATGTTTTCAAATTTAAAAAGTATCTCTGATTGAAAAATACTTTTAGAAAAACCGTTCGATGTGCGAATCTCTTCTTTTCACTAGCACGTCGAATGTGTACTCATTCTCTAATACAAAAAGTATTTTGTTTGAAAATTGATCTCTCTCATAAAACCTTCGTCGTATTGCAAAACTCTTTATTCTAAGCAATACGCGGTTGTTTTCAAATCAATTTTTCATCAATCAGTGAATCTCAATTCGCTGGTTCACTCACTCCGTGTTGTCTTCTTTGAGACGTTCCGGTTTGAGAACAGCTAGAACAGCTGCGAAACCCTGTCAAGGAGATTATTAGGAATCCTACCTGATCACAGGCAGTACTTGTACTGATCAACGGGGAACCGTGGGTCGTGTACCTCAATTCAACGAAAGTGATCAAAGACAATTTCGTGCGCTTTATTGCTAACTGTCGTATGCAGGTACACCCCGACGATTGCAGCTGATCAGAATTGAAGAGTCGATCCAAAGCCGCATGCTCACAGCATCCACACTTAATTTGAAGAAATCATGACTGGTGCATATCTACATAACCTGGTTCTGATATTTTATACTATGCTTCTGCTACGCTGCTGCAAATATCATGAACCAGTAAAGCTTCCGCTACTCTGATGGAAAGATGTCATGATTCAAAAATGTGAGCATGTCGGTCCGAAAGTCACAACCTCACATGATGGCAACACAATAAAGGGTGATCCAGAGATTTACTGTGGCTGGTGATCTCAATGAAAGCTCGAATATCATCAATGATGTGGATCAGTTCAAAGACCTCCACTGAAAGTACAATGTAATCGGACTTTGAAGAATCACTGCTAAAGCACAAAGATACAGATGTTGAAGAATTAAAGTCTACGAGCTCAAGAACGAAGTCAAGAAAAGAATGCTGGGATTCAAAATGTAAAACATGGGGTGACCTCCCTTAGGGGGAGATTGTTAGGAATTAGAAAATTCCATAGTGAAGAGTCGGTCACCCCAAATATTATCTAGCATAAGTTAGCTCGTAGACTTGTCGTTATTTACGTTATTATGTAGTTAATTAGTTAGTCAGTAGCGTAAAATAGTTTAGTGCAACACCGTGGAGGAAGGACGGGTCTTTACCCACTGTATCCCTGATCCACAGGCCGATAGGAGGTCGTATTTCATGTAACTATAAATACCCCTTCCATCCACGGAAGGGGTGGTGCTTTCAATCTAATATTCTACAATTTGTGTAAACCTCTAGCAAGAACACCCTCTCTCTCTCTTTACTAACTCTCTAACTATGGCAAACATGTATTTTGATCATCCAAGACCACCCGAATCATCAACACAATAATAATAAGGATCCTACAATAATAATGATCATCCAAGACTATCCTCGTGTATAAATACAAGTTGCCCAAAAAACATAAAGATGCCCAAAAAATAATACAAGTTGCCCAAAAACCAATACGTTACAATACATAACATATACCTTCAAAATACGTACTTTTGTCATAACTTGTCGGACACATGGCAGCCCCTGGTTGGGTCCAAGAAAAGCGGTGGGCAACCTGTCTATTTTCGAATTTTAAAAGGGCGTGGTCCATAAACTGATAAGCGTCAGGGCGCGCGGTCTATTTGCCTAATTATTTGGATTTGAAGTTTGAGGCATATGATTGGAGATGAATTTTTATTGGAGAGTATGAATGTACATAAAAGATGCATGTTTATCTTTCAAATTTTAAGATTTTAAAGGATATAGCTTCAGATGGCCCTTGGCCTTTACCCATCTATCTTTGACTGAATTAAGCGGGTCCGGAGCATGCAGGAAAGAATTCGGCCAACGATTTCAAGTGGGTAGGATAAAACCATTTTTGCTTTCTTCGTGAATTTTGGCAAGTTTTAATATTAGAGATCAAATAAAAAAATCTAATTTGGTTATTAGGTTTCTTTTTATTTGATGTCTAATATTAGGCTGGACGCAGTAAGCCTATCCGATCGATTGGATCGATCGATCCCCACTCGATCATGTTATTGTGGGAAGTCTCGATTGCAGGTTTTTTTTATTAACTCGATCGTATATACGATCGAAACAAACACACACATAAAAACAACACTCTCACTTTTTAATTAATTTTATTAAAGGTCGTATTTACTGGAGCACCCAATCACCTGAAGGTCGCTGGAGAGAGAAAGCTGACGTGCTAGGGAAAATGGGAGGGATTGACCCTCCTTACTGGGGGTAGCCTTAGATTTTTTTATTGGTTATTTGAATTTTGGCAAGTTTTAATATTAGAGATCAAATAGGGATGGTATTGCAGGACTGTCTATGTAATTTACCTTAAGGACGGTAGATGCAATTTTGTTAGGAATTGGAAATTCCATGTTAAAGTGTCGGTCACCCCAATTATGGTCTAGCATATGTTAGCTCATAGACGTGGTGTTATTTACGTTATTTAGTAGTTTATTAGTTAGTTTGTAGCGTAGAATAGTTTAGTGTAACACCGTGGAGGAAGGACGGGTCTTTACCCACTGTATGCCTGATCCACAGGCCGATAGAAGGTCGTGTATTGTGTAACTATAAATACCCCTTCCATCCATGGAAGGGGTGGTGCTTTTCAATCTAACATTCCATAATTTACAAAGCAACTCTCTAGCAAGAACACCCATCTCTCTACTTTCTCTCTCTAAAATGGCTATCATGTATTTCCATCATCTAAGACCACCCGAATCATCAAACATAATAATATTATCGATCCTACAATTGGTACCAGAGCCAAGGTTATTGTGTTTTGATGATTTATTTCAGTTTATATCGTGTTCGTGGCTGTCTTGTACTATTATTTGGTTGAAAAACGTTTTTTTGTGAAGGATTGTGGTAAAACTATTTTGCACAAGTTTTTTTGATATTGGTCAAAATGTCATATGTTTTGTACTGATTCAATCTGTCTTGTATTAATGTGTTGTCCAAGTCTGTTTTTGCTTATCAGTCATATTGAGCTTTTTGCTGTATCAAATACTGAATGGTCATGTTGAGTGGTCATATGGTCAGATTTTTATGGTTCAAATGGTAGTCAAATGGGTTACAAGTTTGTTGGTATGCTGTTTTTTGGTCTATATGGGTTAAAAAGATGCAGTTTTAGTCTTATTTTCTGGGTTGGAAACTGGTCATATTCTTGGTAGCGAGTTGTAATGCAGTTTTTTGTATAGCGACTTGTTTTTACAAGTCTTAGCGAGTTGCCTCTAAAACTGTCCAGATTCATGGTATACCTAGCGACTTGACACTAAATGCTAGCGACTTGACATTTTTCCATTCAAATCCATTGAATATGGGTAGCGACTTGTCTTTACAAGTCGTAGCAACTTGGGCTAGCGACTTGTGCAAGCGACTTGTGCTAGCGACTTGTGCAAGCGACTTGTGCTAGCGACTTGGGCTAGCAACTTGGCCTAGCGACTTGGGTTAGCGACTTGTCATAATGAACCTTGACTGATACAACTTGACAGAAAGGAAGATGAAGAAGATGTTAAAGATATTGACTCTCGACCACAATAACATATTCCAATACAAATAGATCTATATCAATCTATTCACATATGGACGCATGCTTCATTGATCACTTTTGGATGATTACTCCTTCTTTTAATTTTTGAATCTAAAGACAGAAATGTTAACAAGAGTGTTACATCCTTTATCTTGATTCGTTAAAGTATAAATCATATCATGTCTCACCTTTATTCTAGAGATCTCAGATAATTTGTGTGTTTACTAACAATTGGACCATAAAAGATCTCTCACACAAACTTATCCATCATTGATCCATAACTTATGATAATATCCGAATAACTGAAGTTAGAACAAAACCAAGAATGATTTCATTCCACTTCTTGTTCGGTCACAAAAGGTGAAAACGTTTGAAGGATTAATGATTACCTGTCCATGTTCCTTTCGTTAATGATGCTTGAAGTCAATACTAAAGCCATCCCTGTGGCGTGTATGCAAGACATCAAACCATCCCTGTGGTGATGTATTATTTGAGACGAGAGGCGAAGGTGTGATGGTGGCATGTTACTTGTGAGGTGATTAGGGTTTGTTGGTGATAAGCTGTGTTGTGGAATGAACAGAAGAGGGCGTGAGGTATATGAGAGAGTTTAGGGTTTGAGAAGTGTTTAAAAAAGAATGGGGGAAGTTAAGTATACGCTTAGGGTTTGGTAATATGTGATAAGGTGAGTATTAATACCCTAAATTTTAGGGTAATTTGGAAGTAAAACTGATATTATTCATGGGCCGTGATATGTGAATGAACATTGGGCTTTGTCTTAATTAAATTCGGGTGTAATGGGCTTTCATTAAATAACACTACAAGTGCATATCAAATGTGATTAGTGATACATATATCTCACCTGTATGTGACCCGAATATCACGCTTTACTCTTAGGTAATCGAATCGGGTATCTATGGAAATGTCCTAATGTGGTTGTTTACTATGTTTATGACTGGGTATTACGTCTTTCTCATGACATGTCATACCGGGTATCTACTATTTGACGTAGACTAGGATGTTGGACTTTGGTTGAGAATCCGAAATAGTACTGATGGGTTGGATCTGAATAGGATTTGGATTGGACTAGGTTTATTAGATTATTTTGGATCGGATGATTGGACTGAGCTAATACGGGTTGATGATATGCTTGGCGAATTGATGTGTTTTGTCAAATGAGAGTTGTTAATGAGATTTAATTATGTTGAGATTTGGGTTGATGCTGAAACTTGTTGTGCTGTGCGATTTGATACTTTGGTTTATACAATTTTACGGAGGATACTTTTTCACGGCATGAATTGATGATTGGTCAAAGTTGACTACGGGGTTGTTTGTACGGTATCTCTTATTTGGTTTTGAAGTGAAGTTTTCCGAGCACGTTTACTTATTTCTTCTTCTTTCTTTCTACCATTCCGCGAAGATGACTTGTTTGGGCGTTTATAGAGGTTGATAAAGACTTGGCTATTTAATTACGGTTGTGACTCTTTCTCGCTTTACCCACAACGTAACTATCACTTCGGTGTCTCACTTAGTTGAGAATGTCAAAAGGTTTTGTACATTGGGTACACCGTTTCTTTTTCACTAGAATTAGTACAAGTTTAAGTAACAAATCTGGGAGTTTTACTTCATGATCAAGTTTGGCATATCGTGTTTACTTCACCAAGTGGTCACAGCAACAGCCGACAGAATATGAGGATGATGTGTTTACCAAAGTGTTTATTGGATGGTTGATGACATTGTTGATATTGAAGTATGAATCGCTGATGAACCGCTGCATGTTCCCCTAAAACAGATATTCACCGAAACCAAAATTGTCATAACACATTCAATCTAACATTGTTTGCGGTTTTGTCTTGATTTTGTAAAATCCCGCGAAAGAATCTATATCTCGGTTTAAATCATAGACTTGTAAAATCCCGTGACAATGGAAACACCCTGGTAATTGTAAAGTGCATTTCTGGATTTATCTTACGGTTTATTCTTGGTTTTGTAAAATCCCGCGAAAGCAACTATTTCTCGGTTTAAACTATAGAATTGTAAAATCCCGTATTGATGGATTCATCCTGGAGAAAGGAAAGTGTATTTCGGGATCTTATCTGATGCTGGTGCTACAGTTTCTTCTTCAAAGAAGGGATAAAAGGGGGTACTTTATGAATTGGATGTGTGTTTGAATTTTCGTCATGGCAGTTTGGTTATTACATGGTTTTACGGGGTTATGTGCTTTTAACCATGGTCGGGATGAAAACCATTATCATAGTTCAATTAAAACATCAATGGAGGCTAGATTTAAGCTTTTATATAGAAGATGTGACAACGGGGTTAATTCACTATTATTCATTTGAGGTTGAAGTGAAATATCACGGGCAAGTGTACTTAGTATCTGAAGGTATCGGGGATGGTTGGATGAAGATTCTTCAGGATCCTTGTTCGAGCTTATTATAAAAAATGAAGACTTGGAAATCTAGTTATTGTTGGGTGTCTTTTACCTTTTCTTTTACCACTTGGGGGAATTGGGCTCTTACCACTACAAAATAACTATCACTTTAAGGAGTTACGTTGTAGTGCTCAGTGTCACATTCTGTTGGAATCACTCCTAAACCATAATTCAAGTGTTAGTTACTCATATGTAATAGGTAGTTTATTATGGCCTTTATGTTTGTTTAAGGTCAAGCTTATGTAGAAGGCCCATAAGCTTAGGCCCATGTCCAATAAGGAAAAGGGAAGGAGTGGGAGTGTTGCCCTAGATCCTTGCCTATAAATACTCTTGTAAACCATCATTTGAAGGTTGGTTGTTCAATGCATTTCTCTTTCACACTCTACGCCTAACCATCATAGTTTATACGTGTGTGTTTGTGTGTGTATTGTTCATCCGCCACTCTATCTCCTCTCTATTTCTTTCTATGTTGCTTGTGTTATAAAACTAGTGACCTAACAGTGGTATCAATCGCCTAACTAGTTGGGTGAATCGTTATTTCTTGAAGTGGGTTTTGGTCCTACGCGTAGAATAACATACTACTTTGGTTCGCTTAAAAACTTGTTTTTTACACTTTTTAATCCAAGATTCTTGTCCTTTCAACGTTTTAAGGTGTTAAAATACTTGTTTTTGGCAAAAAGTTTCAACCTTTACGCGTGGATCTAAGTTTTTAAGCTTGTTTTTGTTCGTGGGTGAAGTTCTACGCGTAACCCGTTTAGCTGTTTTGGTTCATCAAGGTTCACACTTTTGTGTTATTTTGGTACTATTAACGCTATTCCATAATAAAAATCTGGTTTAGAAACAAATTTGGGCATAATCATTTTTACGAGTAAGATTACGCGTATCAAAACCCTAATCTTACGCGTAACTTTATCCGTGGTTTGATCTTCAGTTTCGTGGTTTACTCCGTGTTTTCTAGCTTGGATAAGCCTGAAAATACGTCGACTTTGGATATCTTTTGCACTGTGAAGTGTAAAAGATCACTTGGGATAAAACCCTAATCTTACGCATAAGCATAAAGCTTACGCGTAGAAATCCTACGCATAAGATTAATCTTACGCCTAAGCCTAGTCTTACGCATAAGGTAATCCTATGTCTAACTTTCTACGCCTAACTTTGTGTCTACGCATAACTTTAGAGTCTTTTCCCTACTTACGCGTAAGCTAAATCTACGCGTAACTCTCAATTGTTACGCGTAACTTTGGTGTTTTTACGCATAAGTGCTACTTGGTTAATTGTGATTTCTACGCCTAAGGACAATTCATCAACAAAGGTTCATTCGACTACAAAGATCCATTTTTTACCAACACAAGTTTTCAACATGTCACAACCACCATACTCTAACTATTTCCCTTACACTTATTCTCAACGACAACAACAACTAAGTCCACAACATCAACAATGGAATCAACAACAAGCAATTTATCAACAACAATTTAATCAACAACATACTCCACAACTTGGAGCAATTCCTCCACCACAAATGGTTCAAACACCGCCAAGTCTTCAAGTTCAACCCTACACAAATGACTTCAATCAACATCCATCAAGGAACACTATGAAGGAACCAACTTGTTTTGCAAAGATGTGTGAAGCTTTAAGCAGCCAACAATCAATTCATGAGGCTGGATCACTTGATAGACCTCCAATGCTCACTCCAGGAAACTTCGATCAATGGGTGATAAGGTTCTTTAGGTTTTGTGATCTGAAGAAGCCACATGGAAAGTGCTTAAAGAAGGTTATCTTGGAAGGTCCATTTGAGATGCCTACTGTCATTGTACCCGGAGATCCTAATGCTATTCCACCAAGAGATGAACAAACGAACATTGCTACTGTTGCAGATTTAAATCAAACAGAACTTCTACACTATGAAGCTGATGAGCTTGCAATGCAATATATCCTTTTAGGATTACCTAACCCAATTCTTCGAAGTGTTGATGCTCAAAAGACTGCAAAGGAAAGGTGGGAACATATTCATCTTCTTATGGAAGGATCTGTACTCAATCAGGAGGATTTGGAATCCAAAATTTACTTGGCTTATGAACACTTCATGATTGAACCTGGAGAGACACTAGAGTCTTATCATCATCGATTTTCAGACATCATCAATGATTTGGATAAACACAACATCATCATGCCAAGAATTGCAGTGAATACTAAGTTCATGAGTAGTCTTGGTCCTGAATGGGAGAAGTATGTCATTTTTCTCCGTCAAGCGAAGAATATGCATCATTCTACATATGGATTGTTGTACGATTACTTGAAGCCTCATGAAAAGGAAGTTGATCGGGAAAGGATTCTCCGTGCTCAAATTGCTCCACCTACATATCCGGAAAATCAACAACTTGCCTTATATGCTCAACAAAGTTATCCTCCTCAACAAGAAACTCAACCAACTGTCACACAAAATGATCATTCATAGCAACAATCTCAACAAAATCAATTGGTTCCATACAACAACAACAATGCTCAACCAATTGTCAGTGAAGCTAATGAGGACATCGATCCGTTTGATGCATTGCAACAAGGATTTGTTATGATTGCTAATGTTTTTGGCCGTTATACCAACAAATCCCACAATCGTATTCGTTCCTCATCTAACACACGAAATCAGGCTGTTGTAAACAATGGACGAGTTGAAGTTTAGAATCGTGGTTATGGTCGTCAGATGGGCGGTGGTCAAGGGTTTAATGCTGTGGGTCGGAATAACAACAGAGCTCCAGTGGTGGAACAGGGAAATGCTCAGAATGGGTTGAATGGTCTTCGATGCTACAACTGCAATGAGAAGGGACACCTGGCTAATGCATGCCCAAAGCCGAGGACTAGGGGAAGTGCTTATTTCAAAGAGGCTCTTCTTTTGGCTCTTAAGGATGAAGCTGGTGGATCTCTCACAAACAAAGAACAGAGTTTTATGGCAGACGCAGACTCAAATGATGATATGGAGGACTTGCAGGCCAATGCAGCAGTTATGTTGATGGCTAATATGCATGAGTTACACATGAGTGACACAGGCCCAGTGTATGACACTGATGGCTTGTCTCAGGTACCCGAACAAACCATATTTATCTCTGATCTAATATCTCCACCAACATCTGAATCCGGCATGGCTCAGACTGTTCAAAATGAGTCATTTACATCTCATTCCGACGATTTTCAAATAGACCCTGTAGTTACATTTGACGATCAAGATGACCTTATGGTTTCCTTTGATAATCAAAATGACTCCGTGGTTATACTTGAGGATCTAAATAATGATCATGTTGTGACTTCTGTTCAACAAGCCGAACTTTTGCCTCATCCAGATCTTGCTCTCTTACTTAAAGACCAGCAATCCCAAATTGAAGAATGTTGTGCATTAAATAAAACCTTAAAAAGTAAAAATGCACTGTTAACCAAGGATTTTGAATGTTTACAAAAGCAACTCAACTTTTTCAAAACTCAAGAAAAACGTGAAAAAGGTTTTGAAGCAGCCTTTACTAAATCTAATCAAAACGAAAAATATTTAGAAAGACAAATGCGTGATCTAGCCACTTCGAAGAATGCTTTATTGTCTGAGATAGAAAAACTAAAACATGAACATAAAAAGCAAATTAACGCTCTCACCTTGGAAAATCAAAAAGCTAAGGCTGAGTTGTTAAATTGTCAAAAACAGTTCTCTACATACAAAAAGCATTCCACGAACCGAATAGATAATCATCTTGAAGAAATTATCGGCTTGCAACGCAAACTTAAAGAGTTTAAAACTGTTGTTTACAAACATGGTGAGTCAGTAACTGCTATTGAAAAGTTTACCTTAAAACCCGATCCAAAAGGATATGGACCAAATCTTGCTGACTACAAACCAAAGCTTTCAACCAAAACATTCAAACCAAATCCTGAAGTTTCTAGTGCAGAATATAAAATTGATAATTCTGTTATGAGTGTTGTTGAATATCATCGTCAAGAGGAATTAGATGCAGAAGACGAGAGTCGGTCAAAATTAAAAACTGTTGTTTACAACAAACCTTTTAATTATTCAAAACCGGTCACTTTTGTCACACCAACGGATTCTTCTAACACACCAAGGGTTATCATCAAAACACCTGAGTCTTCTAATGTTAATCCCCAACCAGATTATGCACAAATTTATGGTCCTTTACCTTCCATCAGTGAAGTAAACTCAAAACCTGAAAATCGCTAAATTCTTAGATATTTTGATATTTTCATGGCTGACCTCAAAACTTTAGAACATGAGATAGAATATCATTCTGAAATCAAAGTTCAATACTTTCAATCGCCTCTGGCGCGAGAACAAAGAGACATTTTTCAGAAAAATCTTTTACCAAATGTCAAAAATTTGAAAAGTTGTGCATTGTCTTGGGAACGGGACTTTCATAAGGAACTTGGAGTCATGAAGGTCATTTTCGAGAAAACTAAAACATCTATTTCTAATACTAAACGTAAAAAGAAAATGTTGAGAAAAGATGTTGATCGACTCTTGAAAGATGTTATCTGTGCTGATATCCATAATGTTGTGTTATTCTATTCTTTGCCACATGCATCTGATTATATCTCTGCTGATAATGTTGACTTTGTGGTAACTGTTGAGAATACTGATAAGGTGCTTCAGATCGAGTCTTTAAAAGCTGAAAATGAACGATTACTTAACGAACTTTACAATGCAAAACGTCGTCTTAATTGGTGTGAAAAAGATATTCACAATCAACAACTTGGTTTTCAAAAGAAAATCGCTCAGTTGCGTGCAAAATCTTCTGATCCTAAATTTGAGCAACTGGATGATCAAAACGTGTCTTTGAAAAGTCAAATCTCAAAATATGAACAAGAACTTGTAAAAGTTAAACAGGAATATGGTGTCATATTTGATTTACTCAATAAGACTCGTCATGAAGCATCAAACGAACTTGATCACTATCTTGCTCACACTAGAGAAGTCATGAATTTTGCTGGTAATATTCGTTCTGAAAATCAAGATTTGATTCACACTATCTCTAAGTTAAGAGAAATGTTAGGAAAGTATGAACTACTTCCACCTACCATCATTAAGAGATTAGCACCAGTAACACTTAGTAATCGTGAACCTAGAATTCCTACTGCCAAATCATAAGTTGCTAACGTGCTTCCTTCTACTGAAACATGAATAGTTGTGTCTTTTCCAAACGTCCGCACTTCACAGCCTAGGAGCACTAAATCGAAGAATAGGAAGTTGTGACCTAAGAAAAGATCAATAAGGAAAGCTAAAGTAGAAGAACACCCTAGGACTATGAATAAGACTCATGTTGCTTCCACTATAGATATTGCGTCTGGCAAATGTAATAGAAATAGTGATGTAACGAATGCTAAACCTTTAAGTACTTTTTATATTCAGTCTGATGCACCTTGTGTTATTTGTCGTAAAAGTATGAATTCTGATTGTCATGACAAATGCATTGCTAAAGCTATAATCTCTCGTTTACGGAATCCTAAGAATCGGAATACCTCTAGGCCCACTAATCATTCTAAGTCTGTGCTTGGTAGACCGCCTTCTTTAGATTCTAAGGCAAGCATTGCTGTCCCTGTAGCTCCAGTTTCACCTCCTAAGAATGTAGTACCACCTAGTGCATTCACAAAGACTAAAGCAAACAGTAGTTATAGATGGCAGAAATGGATATATAACACATTAGGATTTAAATGGATGCCTAAAGTTATTAATGTGTGTATGTCTACTATCACTGCTCCGGAACCCTCTAACATTTCGGGTTCCACATCTACTTCTATTCCATCTGTGTCGTCTGTGTGTAATGCAGGTGATACAGATCATTCTCTGGATTGTTGATAGCGGATGTTCCCGACACATGACAGGCAACCTTAAACTGTTATCAAACTTTATTGCAAAGTTCATTGGCACTGTCAGATTCGGGAATGATCACTTCGCAGCTATCATGGGCTACGGAGACTATATCAATGGGAACATCGAAATTAGCAGGGTTTACTATGTGGAAGGCCTCAGTCACAATCTGTTTTCAGTAGGTCAGTTTTGTGATGGAGATTTGGAGGTTGCTTTCAGGGAGAAAACTTGTTTCATTCGTGATCTACAAGGAAATGACCTTATGTCTGGCTCGCATAATTCTAGTCTTTACACTATCTCTATGCAAGACATGGTTGCTTCATCTCCCATCTGCTTACTTTCAAAGGCAACATCAACAAAATCCTGGCTATGGCACCGTCGTCTCTCACATCTAAACTTTCAAACCATCACCAACCTTGCTCGACACAAACTAGTTGAAGGTCTCACACGATTCCGGTATTCAAAAGATCACCTTTGCTCAGCCTGTGAACAAGGGAAAAGCACTCGTGCTCATTTTCCTTCAAAGGTGGAACACAACTCTCAGCATGTGCTTCATCTTCTTCACATGGATTTGTGTGGCCCGATGCGCGTGCAAACAATCAATGGCAAACGCTACATCTTAGTAATTGTTGATGACTACTCACGATGGACTTGGGTCTACTTTCTTCGAAGCAAAGACCAAGCTCCACAGATGATCATCACCTTTCTCACGAAAATACAGGTTCAGCTCCGAAACACCGTCAGACAAATAAGAACAGACAAAGGAACTGAATTTGTTAATCAAACCCTTCGTGAATTTTATGAGAAAGCGGGAATTCAGCATCAAACATCTATTGCACGTACACCCGAACAAAACGGAGTTGTTGAAAGACGAAACCGAACGTTAGTGGAAGCTGCAAGAACAATGTTAATCAATGCTAAACTTCCAGATTACTTGTGGGCAGAAGCTGTATCTACTGCATGCTATACTCAAAACCGATCTATGATTACAAAACGCCACAACAAAACACCTTTCGAGCTTGTCCACAACCATAAACCGAATCTCAAACACTTTCATGTATTTGGATCCCTTTGCTATCCTAATAATGATCGTGATGATTTTGGAAAGCTCAAAGCCAAAGCTGACATTGGAGTCTTTATTGGATATTGTGAGAATTCTAAAGGTTACCGGATCTGGAATCGTCGTACAAAACAGGTGATGGAAACGATTCATGCTCATTTTGATGAACTCACGGAAATGGCTTCTGAGTATAACAGCTTAGAACCCGGTCACAACCGTTTAAACTTCCCTCAACCCCCATCATCAGCTGAACAAAGCCCCTAGCTCACTCGTCAACAAATGGAAAGGTTATTTGCTCTGCTGTTCAGTGACGATATTGATGAACGTGCTCCAGGTGTATCCACTGTTTCCGCTGCACAACCTGATAATATTCCTATACCTGATACACCTGCTACAACAACTATTGTTGCAGAAGTACCACCAGTTGACTCCACCACAACAGTTGAACACACCGCTTCCAACAATGATGAACCGGCTGATGATATTCTTAATGAAGTACCCCCACCTGCAGATTTTGATCCAAATGCGTTCTTTAACCCGTTTGCTAATGACACTGCTGCACCTGATGTCGCGGAATCATCAACAAACCATTTGAATCCTCAGAATCTGCACAATGTATACCAACATCAACCTCTACACATCGATGGACAAAAGACCATCCTCTGGCAAATATTATTGGCAACCCAAATCAACCAGTCGTTACGAGACAACGTCTTCACACAGATGGTGAACATTGCATTTATGCACTCACTGTCTGCCAATCTGAGCCTAAAAACATTAAAGACGCAATGACAAAAGACAACTGGATTGAATCCATGCAAGAAGAACTCAACCAATTCAAACGTCTTGAAGTATGGGAACTGGTTGAAAGACCAACAGGGATCTACGTCATTGGTCTCAAATGGATTTGGAAAAACAAATTGGATGCTGAAGGGAATGTAATCCGAAACAAGTCACGTCTAGTTGCTAAGGGTTATCGTCAGGAAGAGGGAATAGACTTTGAAGAATCTTTTGCTCCGGTTGCTCATCTTGAGGCTGTTCGGATATTTCTGGCGTTCGCGGCTCATATGAATATGACGGTCTTTCAGATGGATGTCAAAACTGCGTTTCTCAACGGCCAACTGAAAGAAACGGTTTATGTCAGCCAACCAGAAGGATTCGTTGATCCTGAGTTCCCGAACCATGTCTACAAACTGAACAAAGCTCTTTATGGTCTTAAACAAGCCCCTCGGGCATGGTACGATAAGCTATCATCTTTCCTCATTGCTAATAATTTCACCAAAGGTTCGGTTGACCCAACTCTTTTTATACAATATCACGGGGCACATATCTTAATTGTTCAAATTTACGTGGATGACATCATTTTTGGGTCTACACATAAAAAGTTTTCAATCGCTTTTGCAAAACTAATGAAGAAAAATTTTGAAATGTCCATGATGGGTGAACTTACGTTCTTTCTAGGATTACAAGTTCATCAATCACCCCGTGGTATTTTCTTGAGTCAGTCCAAATATGCCCTTGAATTGTTAAACAAATTTGGAATGAAAACCTGTGATACTTATGCCACACCAATGACTCATACCAAGAAGATAGACACTGATTTACATGGGAAATTAGTTGACCCTACCAAATACCGCAGTATTATTGGGTCTCTCATGTATCTAACAGCTAGCAGACCTGATATTGTCTTTGCCTTTTATCTATGCTCCCGTTATCAGTCGCGACCAACTGAAACCCACCTCTCTGAGGCTAAAAGAATCCTCCGATACATCAAGGGAACCATTAACTAGGGGATCTGGTATCCGAAGAATTCTGGTTTTGAACTAATCGCTTTTTCAGACGCTGACCACGCAGGATGCTTAAACTCAAGGAAAAGTACTTCAGGAGCACTACAATTTCTTGGTGATAAACTGGTGTCCTGGCAATCAAAGAAGCAGGATTGTACATCGCTGTCATCAACCGAAGCAGAATATGTAGCCATGTCCGCGTGTTGTGCTCAAATCATCTGGATGAGAACACAACTCAAAGACTATGGTTACGTATTTGACAGAATCCCGATGTACTGCGAAAATCGGAGTGCCATTGCGATCTCGTGCAACTCAGTTCAGCATTCGAAATCAAAGCACATCGATCTTCGCTATCATTTCATCAAGGACCACGTGGAACAGGGTACTGTTGAATTATACTTCGTGGGTACTGAATACCAATTGGCAGATCTACTCACCAAAGCCTTGCCTCCCGCTAGGTTTAAAGAGTTGGTCCACCGGATTGGTATGAGGTGTTTGACTCAAGAGGAATTGGATGACCTCCTAAAACAGTCTTAAAAACCTGTCAAACACCAAAATATCTTTTGTAAATAATTTTTCAAAAACAAAATACAAAAATATAAAACCTGATAAAACAACAAAAATATTCTTCTAATCTCATTTTTCTTTCAACATGGCAAGTACATTTCTTTCGTCAACACTTTAATCTTTTAAAATTCAGTATTTTTACGATCAAGTGTTGAGGGGGAGAAAATTATCACTTAACTGTTTCAAAACATCTGTGTACTTGCATGTTATATTATCCCGGTTGTTTCTTTTATCAATGGTGGTAAAATTTTCTGGTTAAAGTGACACTCCTCGGACTAAAATATATAACCTTTCATTATTTCCTTAAGTCGAGGGGGAGTGTCGTCAAGTTTCTTTCTTAAAAATCTTTGTTTGATAACCAAAACGGAAGTTAAATGGCATTGGATGTAAATGGAAAAGGTGGAGGGACTAAAATTGTCAAAAACTGAAAGTATTTTTCAATAAAAGATTCCACCTAACTTAACTCTTCACATTTATTGCTAAAACCCATCTCATCCTACGCTTAAAAAACGTTCAAGAAATCCGTGTTTCAGATCTTCAATTTGTAAGTGTCTTTGTGTTCCTAACAAGATTACAAACAATGGTTTTAAATCGTTTTGAAAATTAACGGTTAGATTTTAAACTATGGTTGATTTTGTGTTCTACGCGTATGCGTATGAACACATAATCTTGTTTATGTGTTTGTGGTTAAAAGATAGTATCAAAATGTTTTAATAACATCAATGATATTTTTTCTATCCTCAAAACGAACCCAGAAACTCGAATTGAGTGATTTTGAAAATTAGGGTTTATGCGTGGTTTTGGGTATTTTCAAATGTGATTTTATTTGGTCAAAAAGATTGCTTTGTGAGGTTAATATCATGTTGAATTGATGATATCCAGGCTTATAACAACCCAAAAACACTAATTAAGTCAGAATTAGGAATTATGGTTTAATGTTCTTGAGTTTGGGTATTTTTGATTCACTGAGAATTGGGTGTTAAAACTTGGTTTATAGACTCTCACAACACCTAAGACCTACCAGAAAACGTTTGGTGCAAATCCTATGGTTAGAAATCTTATGCGTAACTCATAAACTTTAGGGTATTGACTTACGCGTATGTGTTTCTACGCGTAAAACTGTGTATTATGTTTCATGCCATAATCTGTTTTAATATGACTATACATGTTAAGATTGATGATATGATAATTTTATTTCAGGATTGCTACTCGTAAAATTCAGAATCAAGGTCTTTGTTAAACTACGCATAAGGATCACCTTACGCGTAGAAAGTTATGCGTAAGAGAAATTTTACGCGTAACTGTTACGTGTAATGTTCTACAATGGGACTACGCGTATCCTGTGAAGGATATGCGTAAACAGTGACCTCTACGCATAAGGTCTACTCTTACGAGTAAGCCTTACGCGTAAGGTTTTTATACGCCTACGTGTAAGCTCTACGCATAAGGTCCCCTTTTCCTACGCGTAACATTTCTTACGCGTAAGTAAGGATCCTACTTATAAGCTTACGTCTACGCGTATACTTCTCCTGTTTACGCATAAGCTACTATTCCTACGCATAAGCCTTGATCAAACCTTCGTTATGAATTGTTACGCGTGCAAACTTGTAAATAAATGAATCATAACGTCACGAAACCAATAACGTCACTAATAAACTTAATCGTTTAATATGTTATGTTAAATAAGTGATAAAATAAACTTTAAAACTTAAAGTTAACTAACTCACGAAACTTATCACGACGACATTGAACTATTGATCAAACAAGTGACTGTGGACTCGTAACAATCTTTAACACAATATATTAAATAATTAGACAATGAAAACCTTCTGTTGACTAACATTATGTCTTTCGATATGTTGGTTCTTTTGGCTAATGTTATTTCAGATCACGACATGGCTGCTCAAATGAATGTGGATGCACCAGAAGTTCTCACAATTGCTGACATCTTCCCTAATGGCTATCCTAGAAAGATTGGAAAGAACAACCTTAGGGTTGACATTGAAACCCTCACATGCTCAGAATCTTCTTGTCTCATTGCGGTGGATATTCTAAAGAATCATCCGTACCAGAACATGCTCTCACACTCTGCTACTGTACCGGAGATCTACATGCAACAATTCTGGAATTCAATGCAAAGGATCAAGGGTCAAAGTGCAGTGACTGTAACTCTCAATCATAAACAAGTCACCATCACTCATGCAGACTTACGGGTTGTTCTTCTCATTCCTAAAATCGAGCCAACCGACTTCTTTGCCACACCTACTGAGGAGACAGTTCTACAATTCTTGCTTGATATTGGCTATGATGAAGCTTCAGGAATTATCTCTAAGCATTCTCATGTGGAGCTTAAGAACATTCCTCAACCGTGGAGAACCCTCTACATCTTCATCACCAAATCGGTCTCTGGTCGTGATAGTAGCTATGAGCATCCTAAGCTCATGGAACTACAAATCTTCTGGTCATTAATCAACAAAAAGGACATCGAAATCGAAGCACTGTTATGGGAAGATATGATGTCATTTCACAAGAAACTTGGCTCAAAGATTCCCTATGTCAGATACACAAAATTGTTGATCCAAAGAGAACTTGGACTTAATCCCGATATTCCACAGAGGCTCAATGACCCAGACAATCACGACATGTTGACTGAGCCTACCCTATCAGTCAAAATCAAGGAATCATCAACAAAGAAACAGGGTGATGTGTTACCTGATCACCTACTGATCAAGAAGCTTGAAACGTACAAAAGGTATCAGGTAGCAGTAAGAGAAGGCAAAGTTGGTCATCTCGATGAAAAATCTTCTGGAACAAGGAGAACCAGAAGAGGCAGTGCAGGAAGTGCTGCAAGTACTGAAAGGCAAAGGAAGTTTCCCAAAAGGAATCCTCCTCGCAAAAGGACTGTTCCTTCTAAGGAAGTTGTCCCCATTCCCGTACCTAAAACTGAACCACAAAGAAAGCTACTGGACGAAAGCTCTGAAGATACACAATCAGATGAGGAGGTCCACTACTCTGAATCTGTAACCGAACCACCTCCCTCAGTAGCAAAAACCTCCTAGTCCTCCAGCTGAACATGGAAAAGGGAAGACTCCTGTACTTGTGCCATATGAAGAAAGCTCAGAAAGTGATGAAGAGCAACTGGATACTTCATACAGGAAGAAGTTTAAATTCGTTAGACACCTTCAAAAAGCTAAAGAATTTGCAAAAGACCAAATGGGTGGCCCCGGAGGATCAAGTGGTGCTGCCCACTCTTCACCAGATCCTGATGCGGTTAATCGACCCAATAAGGGATCTGGTGCCACCACTCTTGTGCAACAACAAAAGCTTGTGGAGGAGTCTACTGATCATAACATTGAGGAACCGGTTAAAGAATAAGACTAAGAAAAAAAAGACTGATGAAGAAGCTAAGGCTTAGACGGAAGTAAAGGCTAAATCTGGACAAGATAACGAAGAGAATTATGATGATTATCTTCTCAACAGTCCAACTCGTTCCAAGGAGGATACTTCTGCACCTCCAAAGGACCCTGAGCCTCCTCATGTCTCCTCCTCATCAGATTCATCATCTCACTCCTCACCACCACCATCTAAAAGATCAACCAAATCAACATCCAAATCAGTGAAGAAGCCAACTCGATCTTGGATATCTCATGCTCATAAAAGAATTGGGAATGCTTTCAAACAAGTCAGAAAGAAAGACATCCTCCAAAGGAAGATGAATTTCGATGCTGATCAGATACAGTATATTCATGATGATCTCGACAAGATGCAAGATGAAAGGGAGTATGTCCAGAAGCTCATGAAAGATGATCTTCAAGGGAAAATGGACGAAATGATCAAAGGATACACTCACCAGTTCCTTATGGAGGTCGTTCCGAAACTGACAAAAGAGATGTATAACAGACAACTGTATCCAAATCTATTGCATCTAGCCAAACAAGCCATGAAATCAACTTCGATAAATTTAAGCATCAATCCAGTTGAATCTACAATCTTCTCAGATGATGAATTGGTGAACCGGCTAGTTGCTCAAATGTCGACACGCTCTGCAACGTTTGCCTCACACGAAGCTAAACTGTTTGAAGCTCTACTGGAATACCAACTCAGGTCCTCATTTCGAGAAGAAGCTGTTAGGCCCAAACGTTCAAGAGATGATGAAGACAAAGATCAGGATAAGGATAAAGAGCCCAAACGCAAAAAGAAGTCTGATGTATCATCCTCTATTCAGTACTCGATGCAACCTCCACCACAACGGACTCCTGCACAACAAAGATCACCTCCTCGTTCTTCTACTAATAAACCTCAGGATTCTGAGTTACCGCCCGAGACTCAGAAAAACGGTGATCACTTTGAGTATACGGGTGGTGACAATGAGAAAGTCCGTGAGCCCCTACAACAACCCACCTCTCCCAAACGTGTTCAGAAACTAGAATCCTCATCTAGGCCTAAACAAAAGAAAAAGAAGGCGCCCATGGCTGACGTCGTATCATGGCTAGATGACGATAAAACAGAGGAATTTGAATGGTTCTCTACACTTGTTAACTCAACTCCCTACCCTGAAGAAGGTCAAGATCTGGTAGACGGTAATACATTGGAGCATGCTAAGATTATGCAAGAAAAGTTCCATGTGAAGAAGATGACGAAATCCGAGTTGAGACGAATCAAGAATGAAGCTTTTCAATTGTGGAAAGATAGCTCAGAAAGTGCCATCGAGGTCGAATATCACCTTGAAAACATTGCTAGAGCTATGTCTAACAACATGGATTGGCTCAACCCAGAAGCAAACATCGACTTCACCAAACGGGACAACCCTCCATATTACACCGACTGGTCTAAACCACTACCAACTATCGGCCAACCAGATGAACCTAGGATTCCATTCAGATATTTCTTCAACAAAGACTTGGAATTTCTTCTACACGGTGGCGATGGATCAAGGAAATACGCTACATCTTTGACACTTCCATTCCCAGCAGCCATATACTCAAACTGCATAGCCATCGAGGAAAGAGCTACTCACTAGTTCTCCGACAAAATGGAAGCATACGACCGAGATGCAATGTACGGGATTCATCATTGGCCGGAACATCGAAGAATCTACTACAGAAGCTGCCAGGTTCAGAAGTCTCAACATGCGGTGTTCAGTACTAAGGATATCGTTGCCATCAAACATGTTGATCTGTCGACCAAATGGGACTACACTTTTCTCAAGAAAATTGTGGTCAAAAGGCAAGATGAACGGGATTATGCATTCTCTGAAGCAGACTTTGAGAATTTGTCTATCAACGACATTGAAGACATGTACCTTGCCAAAGTACAGGGCCGTATGAGACAATTTTCAACCGAAGTACAACATGAATTCATCAAGTCATTGCTCATCTTCATCAGACGCATAGTCATCAAAGAACGTGTAGAAGATCTCCAACTTGCTGTTGAATCTTATCAGACCCGTGTCAACTTCACTCCACCTCAGCTTGATCTTCCCGACATCAACCAGCTCTCACAATATACACTCATCAGCAAACCATTCGGCGTCGTTTACCGCAGTGAACTTCAATGAAATTGCTTAATGGCGTGTAGTGATCTTCACAAGTTTGGGGATCACACTTTGAAGATGGTTAGGGACGGATTGGCTTATAGGTTGAAGGATATACGTCAAAAGATTGGGTCTCCTAAGCGATGGAATTCTCAGGATCGAAGGGATGTGAGGAGGATCATCAAAATGATTGATGAAAGGTTGTATAGAAGGGATCAGTTCAGAACATTGGAAAGGTTTGTTGGTGGTCGACCCAGGATTAACATCACCGGCTATCAACGCCCTGTTCGCACTCCTGGCAACATCAGTGGACTTCCTGGTACCCCTTGAACTGCTTCTTTCATTATAAATTTGGATGTGTGATTATATATGTCTATGGCTTGTGCACACATAACAGTGTACAACCCGTTATTGTCAAGCAAGGACCCTGTGGTACGCTTCAGTGCCACAATCCTTATAAAAGGAGCGAAAGCTTATTACTTTTGAGTAAAACCTATCAAACCTTTCATTTTTCAAGGTTTTGCTCAAAAGGACAAGTACTTCCCCGTATGACTTTCAAAACCTCAACCGTTTATATCACTTGTTGAGGGGGAGTATTTGAATTTAAAACTTTATTCACAAATTTTTCATAGTGGTCATCTTCCCGCAACACTCGAAATGGTCATATTTATTCTCAACTTTTCAAAAATAACATCTTATATGCCATTTTTGAGGGGGAGAAAATTATGCGATAAGAAATATGTTGTGTACATGCAAATGAATCTTTGTGTAGTAGACTTAACCAACGAATTGACGGTACTTAACTGTTAGTAACTCGAAAAGACTTATCCGGGACGGGTAATAATTTCAAGCTAGTTCGCTAGTAATGTAAACGTGTCTCGCAAAGGACTTTTCCAAGTAGAAAGTACCATTCGAGAAACTCTTGGTAGACATGAACTCTGACGGGTATGACAACCTTTCGAGGTTGGTCTACACCTTCAAGGTAGTTATTAGAGCTAGTTGCCACCTAAAAGCTGACAATGTAACTCTTTAACTATGTAACGTAACCGTGTCTCGCGGGGAATTGTCTATCTTGAGTTGATCAATTCAAAAGTGCGCGCTCTTCCCACACAGTGCAGATTTCCATCAAAACTCTAAAGCACATGTGGAGGGGGAGTATTTCTGCTAAAAGATAAAACTATCACAGTGGTTCAAACATGTTTTTCATTTACAAACCCTTTGAGAGATTTTCTTGAAAATTAGTTTTATGGCAACATAGGTTAGTCATGGAGTGATAAGGTGACTAAGGTTAGGAATAACCGTCCTATGATCCGCCAGAGCCGGAGGGATCTACCCAAGGACATCACAAATAGTTAGTACTTAGAAGTCCTTAGGTACGATGATAAAAAGGAGAAATTGAGAATCAGAGAAAGAAGGAGTTGAAGAATTAAAAAGAAATGCAAAGAAAAGGGTGAAAAGAAATAGCCCTCCAAATTATTCAACTTAGGGCAGACACCGGGTTCAATTCATATGCTACTGGTTGTCACTTAGTTACGCCGGTATTGAAGATTAAAAGTCGTCATGGACCCAGTGACGCATGCACTAAACCTTCTTAGCCACTCAACTTTCTCTCTACAGAAGCTTGTTTCATTATCACAGGGAACCCTACGTAAACTATTGGCTTTCTCTTAGAGATCGCTGGTATTGAAGAAGGAGATCCTCTCCCTAGTCTCCGCTCAGGAAAAACCAAAACGCACTATTGAGTCTAGAGCCACGAGATTCATCAAAAGATCTCTTAGGTACACTTGACATTTCATCACTTGACGTTCAACAATAAGAATTTCAGTGGTACATTATCGAGTCCTTCACAGATCTTAGCAATCTGTCGAGAACATTTATGAGAGGTTCACATCTGTGATCCTCAATGATTGAATGGAAACTCCTGCCAGGGTCAACATCAAACAGCCCTGACAGCAGGTCACTTCGGTAACTCCCCGTGGATTACGCTTAGTGTGTCTCAAACGGTCTACAATCGTGAGGTGATGCTTCGGTGTACCTCAGCGACTCATCTGAACTGTAGATGTACTTCGGTACATCGCGTTATCTCACTTGTGGGACTCCAGTTCAGGAACGGCCTTTGTGAGAATTAGAGTTGTGTTTTCACACTATGCTGTTAACACTCTTGAAGTTCAAACTTGTAAGTGCCAGAATCCACTTATTACTAACCGTTTTAAATGTTTTCTTCTTATGGAAGCTCCGGAGCGGGATGATCGTGCATATTCTTCTCATGCTCACACCAACATCATCACTAATGGAAGTTCTATCCAAAAGCAACACAACAGTCAGAATGATTCTTCGTCAAATCAAAGAATCTACAAAGTTAAAGACTTAAAGAGCTTCATCAGTACTGCTCTCCAACGTTAAAGAGCGTGTGATCATGTTGAAGAATGACGTGGAGACACTGTAGCGGCGAAGCAGACCTGAGGCAGACTTGATGCAGACAACAACATACTATCACTTTCATCACAAAGTACAATGATCGAAGAACAAAGTTAAAGATGACGTCAAAGCATAACTGTTCAAAGAAAACTATCTCTCTACACTGGGGAGATTGTTCGAATAAAGGCATTCCTTCTCACAAGAAAGAAGAATGTCAGAAGACGTCAAAGCTACTATTACATCAACGCCCTCACCGTTCTTCATCACCAACACTTGAGGGGGAGATTGTTGGAATCACTCCTAAACCTTAATTCAAGTGTTAGTTTCTCATATGTAATAGGTAGCTTATTATGGCCTTTATGTTTGTTTAAGGTCAAGCTTATGTAGAAGGCCCATAAGCTTAGGCCCATGTCCAATAAGGAAAAGGGAAGGAGTAGGAGTGTTGCGCTAGCTCCTTGCATATCGTGTGTGTGTGTGTTTGGTTTATTGTTCAATCGCCTTTATCTCTTTCTTGTAAGCTTGTGTTGTAAATCTAGTGACCTATCAGATTCATACCGATCACCTCCTTTGGCCCACTCTAAGAAAGCAACTTTATTATGATCGAATTTGTAAGAAAGTGTTGCCATTGATGAAGGTTGAAGAGATTGAAGATGAGTTTGATTTAAATTGAGAGGGAATTTAAAAATTAGGTCATGGGATTATACTGATTGACTATTTAAAGTTGTTACCAAAAATAGTCGTTTAAATTGGCAACAAACTCGGACCGAATCTTTGACCAATTTTGACTTTAATTAAATCCCAAGATAAATTCCCAAAATATCAATAACAGCAGCAATAAAAAGTCACTCAGCAGTAACCATTTAGTCAATCAGTAGGAATGACTAAATGTTTGACCACTGTTTCCATATCAAAGCTACCAGCAGAAACCATTATCCCTCAGCAGAAATAATCACGTTACCAGCAGGAATGGAGAAAAGATAACCCCTTTTGAACATAACAGTGTCTCAACAGTCTCCACACCAAAACTTTATTTATTCAGCTACCAATCAATTAATTACAGCCATAAATTCTACCAACCAAAGATCCCATATTTACTGTCTATATAACCAACCCCTTGCCTCATCAAATACACACACAAACCAAATAACCAAAGTCGATTTCCTACCAAAACACCATGAATAACTCACACAATCATCCCATCGAAATATCTTCAGATTCTTCTGAGAGTGAGCCATCCCACGATGGATGGTTAAACTATTTTCCTCGTGGTTACTCCAGTGTGGCATACATGTCCAGAGACCCTCCTCTCAAATCACCATTTGCTTACACTTCTTTAAAGGAGGATCTGCCCAATCCTCCTCCCCATGTGGAGTTTGAAGTAACCAGCTCTGAGCTTAATGCCATGAATGCAGATACTGATGAGGATAATGGTGCATCTTCCAGGCCAACCAATGTTGCTCCTCTTGCTGCTGTGCCACCACCATCAGTGCCAGTTGCAGGCCCTTCAGCTCCAAGACCAGAACCCTCCACCTCAAACCCTGAGAAGAGAGCTACAGTGCTTGGTATAGCTGCAAAGCCAATGTGGTCATTTATTGACAGGTGGGGAAATGAGCATCAGAGGATTCCAGAGTGGGGAAAAAGGAGGCCTGAGTAGGAGCTTGGAAGTTGGAAGCTGGAGTCTGAAGTAGTCTTGTGTGAAGCTTGTTAGGGTGTAGTCTTGATGTGATCAGTAGCAGTGTTTAGAAAGTCTTGCAATGTGAAACTGCATCTAAGAATGCAGTGTGTTTATGAATAAAAGACTTTGTAGTTTAATCTTTTGCTATCTTTTGCCACTGATTGTGTGTTTGATTCTAGATCTGCAAGATGGTTAGCAGAACACAGAGCATACAAAAACAAATATATACAAAAACAAATATATATACAAATATATACAAATTATACAACATTAATCCTCCCCTTAAACCAGAAACCTCCCCTTAGGCAGAATCCTCCCCTCAAACACAACAATCAGGGGTTGATCATGCCTATATGGACAACCAAATATTAAAACCATGGACCATCAAAAGCTTTAGTCAACAAATCAGCTACATTTTCATCTGTATGTATTTTAACCACTTGAATAAGGTGTTTTTCGTTAGCATCTCTGATAAAGTGGTGTCTAATTTCTATGTGCTTAGTTCTTTGATGAAAAACATGATTTTTAACAATGCAGATTGTACTTTGGTTGTCTATAAAGATTTTAGTATTCATAAAATTGAACCCATAATCCAATAACTGATTTTGAATCCAAAGTACCTGACCACAACAACTAGCAGCAGCAACATATTCAGCTTCAGTAGAAGATGTAGCCACTATGGTCTGCTTCTTGCATTGCCAGGAGATTAATCTCCCTCCCAGAAACTGACAACCCCCAGTAGTAGATTTTTGATCAAAGTTGGCACCAGCATAATCACTGTCACTATATGCTTCCAACTCAAATGGAGATTCTCTAGGATATCAAAGACCCAACTTAGGTTGACCTTTGAGATACTTGAAAATCTTCTTGACTGCAGTCAAATGGGAAGTCAATGGAGTGAGCTGATGCCTATAACAAGCACTGACTACAAACATAATATCAGGCCTTGAAGCAGTCAAATACATGAGTGAACCAATCATTGATCTGTATAGATGAACATTGACAACAGGATCGGGTTCATGATTTGACTTAGGATTTGGGGACTCATAGGGAGTAGTTGCAGTCCTAACAAGTTCCATATCAAACTTCTTGAGGATGTCATGCACATATTTCTCTTGATGAATGAAAATACCATCTGATTTCTGCTGTACTTGAAGACCCAAAAAGAATGTAAGCTCACCCATGGCACTCATCTCAAACTCACTTTTCATCAACTCCTCAAATTCCCTGCACCAAGCTTCTTTGGTAGAACCAAAGATAATGTCATCCACATACACTTGAACAAGAATGATATCCCTGGAGTTCTTCTTGATAAAGAGATTCTTATCAATAGCACCTCTCCTGTATCCATGTTTTAGCAGGAACGAAGAGAGCCTAGCATACCAAACCGTAGGTTCCTGATGAAGTCCATAGAGTGCTTTAACCACTTTGTAGACCATATCTGGATTGTGAGGGTCTACAAATCCCTTGGGCTAAGTGACAAACACTTCTTCTTCAATTTCACCATATAAGAAAGCACTTTTTACATCCATCTGATATACCATGAAGCCCATGTATGAAGCAAATGCCAAGAAGAGTCTGATAGCTTCTACTTAGCAACATGAGCAAAAACCTCATCATAATCAATCCCTTCTTCTTTTCTGTGACCTTGGGCAACCAACCTAGCCTTATTCCTCACCACAATCCCCCTTGAATCCCTCTTACACTTCAGAATCCACTTTGTCCCAATGGCATACTTGCCAGGAGGCAACTGAACAAGCTCCCACACATTTTGATTTAAGAATTGTTGCATTTATTCTTGCATAGCAGCTACCCAATCATCATCTGCCAAAGCCTGTGCAACACTGGTAGGTTCAACTTGAGAGAAGAAACAAGCAAATAGATAATGATGATAGTCTATATGATTGTTCCTATGTTGATCCTGAATGTAACTGAGAAATGCATATTTACCAAAATTTGTCATCTTCACCCTGATTCTAGTTTGCACAGATGAAGTAAGATCACCAATTATTAGAGATTGTGGATGGACTGTGTTAATCCTCTTTATGACATTAGGACTAACATCAATTGATGTGGCCAGATTAGTAAGTGTAGGACCAAAGTCATCATCATAGGAAGAAGAATCAAAGATGCCAGTTCTTGACAACTGATGAATGCCATCCAATTCAGAGCTTGAATGTTGTGAATTGGCTAAGTCAGATGGACTTGGAAATCTGGTGGGAGAATCATCTAAACCCAAAGTATCAACAGATGGAGTAGTGGAGGGAACCGCAGGAACAACATCACTAGCAGAAGGAACATGAACACGACCACTAGAATCACCATCAGTAGCAACTGAGCCATTACCAGAAGGATCAGACACATTACCAGCAGGAACAAATACATTATTAGCAGCATCAAACTTCCTGCGGGCTTCAATAGTTGCCTGCCTTAAGAGTTCCTCTGTTTCTTCAGAGAATTCATAACCATACTTTTCAGCATCATCCCTCGCTGCATGCTCTTGGCGTTGAAGCTTCACAAGCTCTTCTGCATACCCTAAATCACTTGAAGCTACATCAGAAGAAGCTGTGTCCTTGGTACCTGAAAACTGATTAGTAGGAAAAGAAGGAACAACAATAAGTTGTTCATCACACTCTGAATCTGATTCATCATCTGAGGAACCTGCAATGTTAGTTTGAGTATCTTGTGGTTGTGCAAAAAGATTAGATTTATAACGAGTATAGCCTAAGTGATCAGTTAAGTAGTCAAGATCAAAGTACCATTCTTGACCTGCTCCCTGAACATTTGGCTTGTCCTCCATAAATCTCAGATTTAGTGTCTCTTCAATCCTTTTTGTGGAGATGTTTACACTCTGTAAGCTTTACTATGAGCTGAATAGCCTACTACAAAACCCTCATCAGCTTTTCTTTCAAATTTTCCCTGATGATCACTGGTGTTAAGGATGGTCACATGACAGCCAAAAGGCTTAAGGTAGCTTATGGTAAGAATCTTTCCAGACAAAAGTTCATAAGGTGTCTTATTGTGAGGATGAGTTATCGACACCCTATTCAAAACATAGCAGGCAGTGCTGACTGCTTCAGTCCAGAACATGGTAGGTAACTTTGAATCAGCAAGCATAGATCTTGCTGCTTCAATCAGGGTTCTATTCTTCCTTTCAGCAACTCCATTTTGTTGTAGAGTCCTGGCATTGCTATAATCCCTTTTTATCCCCTTGGTAGCACATAGCTCAATTAATTTTGCATTTTTGAACTCTGTCCCATTGTCACACCTAATGGCTTTAACCTTTTTATTCAACTGATTGTCTACCAGGGCAATAAAGTCTTGAAGAATCTAAAATGTTTCATACTTAGTCCCCAAAAAGAATGCCCAGCAGTACCTACTGTAGTCATCAGTAATGGATTTGTAGGAAGCCTTGTGCTGTGATAGTGCTGACAACAGTAATGGATTTGTAGGAAGCCTTGTGCTGTTTTCCCTTGTTGCAAGCCACATAATTGTGCTCATTAGTAAAGACTTTGGAAGGAAGTCCATGAACTAACCCATGTTTTGCTAGCTTGTTGATAGTTTTGAAATTAACATGAGCCATCCTTCTATGCCATTTATTAGATTCATCCAAGGATGCCTTTGCCACCAAACAAGCTAAATCACCTTCAGGCTGAACATCATTGAGATTGAATGTATATAGATTATTTTTCCTAGGCACCTTTAGAACAACTTGACTGTCATCAGGTATCTGGAATTCTTTTAAAAGTACAAGACATTCAGTATCAGTGAACGTAACACAATTTTTCTTGCCACAGATTTGAGACACAGAAAATAAGTTGAAGTTTCTTAGTTCTTCCTCATAATACACATTGTCAAAGTCCAGCTTGGAAGTTCTAATAGTTCCCTTCCCTGTAATTTTACCATCTCCTCCTCCAAATGTAACAATACCTCCTTGAATAGATACAAAATCATGCAATCTGTCTCTGTTCCATGTCATACTCCTAGAACAACCACTATCAACTATACCTAAATCTTTATTTGTATGAGGATCATCCTACAAGTTAAAAATATGCAACAACATTAGTATACATGGAGCCCAAGTCATTACTGACTTGGGCCTGCCTTGTGGATCATATTAGAAAAACCTGCAGATTGATGAGATCCACTATTGTTCTTGGAACCCTTCATGAATAATGGTCTATTGTGTGTCCAAGAGCAACCTGCTGAGGGCTTAACATCAATATCCCACCTTGCCCCTCTTTAATTCAATGGGTCATTATTAACAGGCCTATATCCATTTTGAAAATAAGTACTAGTAGGTCTGATTAATGGCCTAGAAACATTTCTTCTCCAACATGATGAATATGGTCTATCGGCAGAAACTGGGTTACCAGCAGGAACTAGTCTACCAGCAAAAACAGGTCTACCAGCAGCAACTGGTCTACCAGCAGCAACTGGTCTACCAGCAGAATTGGTTCTGCCAGTCCTCACATGTGTTCCAGCGGGAACAAATGGAGGGATTTTGGTCACATCATTCCATATTGGTCTATGTCTCTGTTGATCAGTACAAACACCCATTTGTTTCTCATAAAAATCACAATCTTTGATAAGATGAAATGTACTACCACAAACAAAACATGATTTCTTCTTAAAGTGCTTGTTCATAACAGGAATAGTCTTATCACAAACAAACTTATTCAAACCACAACCAAAATCAGAATTGTTTTTAAAAGAATCAAAACAAGAAATGTTTCTAAAATAAGCTGTCTTTGAAGATGTTTCATTAACAGCAACTCTTGGGACAGGCAAGGGCTTGGAAGAGCCAGACTTGGGTGTTGTAGACTTTTCACTTGAATCACAACTGGCATAGTCTTTAGACTGGGTCTCTGAAGTCCTATTACTGGAAGAACAAGAGACAAAATCATTAGTTTCACTGCCAGTGTCAGTTAAGTCATTAGACTTTTGGCCATAGGACATATGTGATTCATCCAAGTCTGAGTCTAGGTTGGGTGGCCTAACAATACCATTTATTGAAGAAGAAACTAAATGCATTTCACCTTGTTTTACATATTTAACAGGTTTTCTATATTTATCTTCCTCTTCATCATTGACAAGATTAAAAACACTATATTCGTTACGGTCATAAACCTCATCTGGATCAATGTAATCCTTGAAGCCCAACCCCATCTTAGTTTTAACAGACATGGAACTGTTCCTTAATTTATCTAGATTTTTTGCTTGTTCTTGCCACTCTTTATGTCTAGCCACCTCTTTATCTAGTTTATCCTTAAGATCCTCCTTTTCTTCATTAACTTTTACATATTCTTTCTCAGAGAGTTTTAACAAGTTAGTGGTGTTTTACAAATCCCTCTCTAAAACCTTAATTCTTTCTTCAAGAGCCAATTAATTTTGTTGGTACCAGGCCTTTAGTTTTTCTAAAGATTTAACAGTTTTCTTATAAGCCTGGACCTGAATAAAATTTTCTTTATATTGGCCATTAACATCATCAAATTCATTTTTAAGAGCATCATATCTAGCATTACATCTAAAAATACAATTTTGTACCTGAGATGTGATGCCCATCAGTGCAAACTCATCAGCAGTATCAACAACCAATCCAACCTGAGGATTTTCATCCTGAACTTCATCCACATGAGCATCCCAGTCAACCCTTGACTCCAGAGATAACAAGGCTGTAGGTTTCACGTCCTCAACTTCCTTGAGCTTGTATGCAGTATACCTTCTCCTGTCACTTCCCTTCTTATCTGGGCATTCTCTGGAAAAGTGACCAAGTTGGTTGCATTCAAAGCACCTGATCTTCTTCCTGTCAAACCTGGCTGATTCTCTTCCTTTGTAGCCAAACTTACTCCTAGAACCCTTCTCAAACCTGTTGAATTTCACAACAAGCATGGCCATATGCCATTTTAGATCCATCTCCTCCAAATCCCATTTATCCACTTGTTCAAAATCTTCATAGGCCAACTGTTGTTGGTCTTCAGTTTCAGCAACAAAAGAGTAAAGCACATCCTCTATCACAAGGTTTGACTTTGATTTTCTTGTAGAAGAAGTGTGTGTTCTGGTTGCTGCTGATGAAGAAGTGGGACTCTCAGCATAAGACACCATTATGTTAGCACTGGTAGCACTAATAAAAGCTGAGTTTGATGGAGTTGGAGAATAGGAAGAATGACCCTTGATATCAATTTCAAGAGATCTGAGCTTACTGTATAAGTCATCGAAGCTTATACAATCAAGGCCTCCCTTTGCCTTGAGAGTGAGAGAAACCTGCCTTCAGGAAAAAGGTAAAGCACGAAGGAACTTGAGATTGCATTCCTCATTGTCAGGTTTGGACTTCATCTGATTAAGCTGGCTTAATATTTTATGAAACCTGTCATACCCCTTGTGTATGCCCTCCTCTTTAGAAATTGTAAACTCCTGAAAGCTCTGCTTGAGCATAGACTTCCTCATCTTCTTAGACTCCTCGTTGCCTCCAAACCTGGCCTTGATGGCCTTCCAGATCTCTTTTGCATCATCAAGATGATGAAAGTCACTCATATGCTCATCTGGTAGAGCTTGGAGCAAAGTAGTCCTAGCCTTAGTTTCCCTCTGAAGGGCAATAGCTTCTTCAGTTGTTGTTGCTGGAAGAATGATCACATTACCTTCTGTATCTCTACCAGTCTTCTTCTTACTGTTGCCTTTTAGAACAATGTTCCAAATATGGTAGTCATTGTTGGTGATGTAATTTTCCATCTTCATAGCCCATATGTCATATTCGTCCTTCTTCAGATAGGGAAACTTTGCATTGTTGTTGGACATGGTGGTAACGACCTACTGAATTGTAGACTAAACATTGGATGACTCATGCTCCTTCTCATTGTTTGATTCTGAATGTTTTGATGATGTCATTGTTAAATAGAGATTAGGGTTTTGTGAAAGAGAGTAAGAATGTCTTCTTTGAAAGATTCTCACCAGGATCTGATACCACTTGTTGGATCAGTCCCAGATAGATCTTAAGAGCCTTAATGAAAGTATAGTAAACCTGTGTAATCATAAGAAAACTATGGAGAACCTTTGCTAGACTTATGTTTACGCGGAATATAAACACAAGAATTAAGAAGACAATAAACACAAAAGACTTAATTCTCTATGGATCTATATTAAATTACTAACAATGTTATTGACAAGCGTGCATAAACCCTAGCCGCAGGTTTCTTTATACTACAAGAAACCCTAATTCTGTAGCTTACTAAACACGTAAAAGATATGCATTATATATTCCTAATTTAACTCATGCATATCAAAACTAAATACTAATAATACGGAAACTACATATCCGCATAAACAATATTAACTATCAGTAGCAACTGCACTATCCGCAGTAACCATAATATCAGCAGAAACACTAAAACTATCAGCAGGAACCCACTATTACAATAATTCCTAACAGAAGATCTTTAGCTTGACGGATGAATGTAACATACTTTTCCCAATCAGGACCAAGACAGCTTAGGAACTTTGTGTTGATTGCAATCCTTGGCATAATGATGTTGTGTCTGTCCAAGTCATTGATGGTGTCTGTAAATTGATGATAGTATGACTGTAATGATTCCCCTGGTTCAATCATGAAGTTCTCAAATGATAAGTAAAGTTTTGATTCCATGTCTTCTTGATTGAGTTATGTGCCTTCCATTAGTTGATGGATGTGATCCCACATTGCTTTTGCAGTTTTCTGAGCATCAACACTGCGAAGAATCGGATTGGGTAAGCCCAAAAGGATATATTGCATTGCAAGTTCATCAGCTTCAAAATGAAGTATTTGTTCAGCAGTGAGTTGATCCATTCTGAGAGTGGAAGTAACATCATCTCTTGGTGGAGTAGCAGTTGGATCTCTGGGTACTGTTGTAGTATGCATTTGAAAAGGACCTTCGAGGATGACCTTCTTCAAAAACTTACCATGTTGTTTCTTGAGATCACAGAACCTAAAGAATCGCATCACCCATTGATCATAGTTTCCGGGGGTGAGCATTGGAGGTCTATCAAGGGATCCAACTTCATGAATGGATTGTTGGCTACTTATAGCTTCACACATCTTTGCAAACCAAGTGGGTTCCTTTTGCGTTGTAATATTCATAGCATACTTCTGTGGAAACTGGTACTGAAAGTAGTTAGCATACTAATGTTGTTGTGGTATTGGTGAAGGAATTGTTGTGTTGGAAGTGGTTGTGCAATGTGAGGAGGAAAGTAATTTCCAACTTGTTGTGGTTGTTGTTGAAATTGTTGTTGAGGATAGTGTTGTTGTTGTTGAGGATATTCATGAGGAAAGTAGTTGGAGTATGGTGGTTGAGACATCTTTGAAACTTGTGTAGATGATGGATCTTTGTAGTCGAATGAAACTTGTTGTTGTTTTTTGAAGAAGTAGTTTTAGGCGTAAACAATAGCTTAGGCGTAAATTGATTAAGTTAGGCGTAAAACTCCCTTAAGCGTAAACTGAAGCTTATGCGTAAACTCTGTCTTACATTTAAACTTTAGGTTAAACGTAAGCTTAGGCGTAAACTAAACTCTTAGAAGTAGATAACCTTAGGCGGAAGATTTAACTTAGGCATAAAGGGCTTACTCGTAGGCTTTTGGCTTAGGCGTAAGGTTAGGTTTTTAACCAAAATCCTTCACACTTGTCCAAGTGTGAAAGATATCCACAAGCCGAAGTGTTTTTCAGGCTTATCCAAGCAAGAAAAACACTGAGTTACCAACAGCTCCGAAGAACGTGATGAAATTTCCTTACGCGTAAAACTGCTAAACGTAACTTCTGACTTAGGCGTAAACTCTTAGGCATAAGAATAGGGTTTCACTAGGCGTAAGAAATGGGTTTCCTTAGGCGTAAACTCAACAGAATTCACGAAAACGTATTTTTATGCACTAAAACGTTTTATAAACTCGTTTTTGATGATGAAACAGCTTCAAAATCACCAAAATAACACGAAAGTTTTGAACTTGATGTACCAAGATGAAATTTGAGCTTAAGCGTAAACTTAGTGCACAAAATAAAAAACGAGTCTAAAAACTATCTAAACTACGTAAAGCTTAAAACTTTTTACAAAAACTAGAATCCTTAACACTATATAACCCTTAACCCATAAGAATCTTGAATTTTCAAGTGTAAAAATCAAAGTTTTAAGCGAATGAAAAATGTATATCGTGAGCTTTACGCGTACGATTCCAAAACTTCAAAAACACAAACGTTTCACACAACTAGATGGCGTATGATACCACTGTTAGGTCACCATAAATGAACACAAGTATGTAGATGATAGAAACAAGAGATGAAAAGGGAAGGTTACACATAATCACACGAATGAATAAGGAAAGGATAAGTGTATTATGAGAGTGAGCAACACCTCTCCAAGGAGAGGTTACAATGTATTTATAGGCAAAGGGATTAGGGCATCCCTTGCCTTGGCCTTTTGGGCCTTTGCATAGGCCTATGGGCTTCCTATATATGCCTAGCACTATAAACAAACATAAAAGCCATAATAACGCAACCTATTACATTGAAATGACTAACACTTGATAATACTAGTTACAAGTGATTCCGAACAGTACCCTACATGCAAGATTTGGAATAATGAGTGCCCGGGCGCTAGCATCTTAGACACTCATCCCTAACTTCTTAAGTTCATCCAAATGACCAGTGATCATTTGGTCAGTTCGCAGAAGCGAGGAAGGGTTGTCAGTTGGTCAATTCTTACCCTCCCCAACTCTACCTAACTACTTAGGGTCAGTTGGTAAATTCTCCTAAGCAACTAGATACGACCGCCATTCAAAACTACCGAAGCTAACTACCAACGAACTATGCATGCATACACTAGAAACAATTATACGGAAGCATGAAAACATAAACAAAACATTCAAGGAATCATAACTAGGCTAGAACCAAAGGTGCTTAGCCTATCATATTAAAAGAAACAAAGAATTCAATGTTTAACATAATGAAATACATGAATCAAAGGTAAAAGATAAAATGATTGCTAATGCTTATCGTTAGGGAGTGATTTTTCCCTTGGAAATGGCTCCATATGCTCCGAATGATCTGCCTTTGCTAAGATTACGCCGTAATTCTTGTGAGGTGTTACGGCGTAGTTGATGGAGGCGCAAAACATTTCTTGACCTAGTTGATTACGGCGTAACCTTGGTTGGGAGTTATGCCGTAATTGCCTTTAAGTTGGTCTTCAGAGTCAATGCCCTAGCTACGGTGTAATGTGAGAGAGTGAGTTATGTCGTAGCTTCTTCACAGTTGGCATACTATCATAAATCTTTAAGAAAATCTCTAAATCTGCGTCTCATAAGCTCCAATGCTCGTAATTTACCTGAAAGTGAAATATAAAGAAATACAAGCGTAAATCCATATAAATGATATAAAATACGAGAATTATCGGGGGAAATGAAACTTAAAATTTAGGACTATTTGATGTTATCAACACACTAATCGAGTCTAGAGCCACGAGATTCATTAAGTGATCTTTTAGGAACACTTAATATTTCATCACTTGTTGTTCAACAATAAGGACAAAAGTGATATATTCTAGAGTCCTACGCAGATCATAGTAATCTACCAGAACATTTATGAGAGGTTTCACAATTGTGATACTCGATGATTGAATGGAAACTCTTGCCAGGGTCAACATCAAACAGCCCTGACAGCAGGTCACTTCAATAATCCCTGGTGCGTTATGTTTAGTGTGGTTACTTGTTTCAAATGGTCTACAATCATGGAGTGATGCTTCGGTATACTTCAGCGACTCACTTGATATGTTGATATACTTCGGTTTATCTTGTTAGCCTACTTAAGGGCCTCCAATTCAGGAACAACCTTTGTACGAATTAGAGATGTGTTTTCACACTATGCTGTTAATACTCTCAAAATTCGAACTTGTAAGTGCTGGAAATCATGCCAAGGAGATTCCTTTCATGAATTGAGTCCTGATGACGTGGGTCATTAATTGAATTTATTCTATGTAATGATAACTGTCCCTCAACGGGATTCGGACGGCTGATGTGCCCGACCAAGGTGAATGGAATCAAGACATTCATCAGTAAAACAATCCTAGTGGTCAATTCTATAAGAAAAGTCCACCGTTATCGATTGGTATTTTCACTAACATATTCATGCAGGTACTGATGATTGTTCCTTGGAGGAAAAATCGCACCATCTCCACATGCTCATACCAACATCGTATCAAAAGAAAGTTCTCACCAAAACCAAAGGCAACAAAAAGTTAAAGATGATTCTTTGTCAAAGTCAAAGAATCTACAAAGTTTAAAGACTTGAGAACTACAAAAAACTGGAGATTCAAAGTCAAAAGAAGTATGAGCATGGTAGAGAAAGACATGAAGCACCACAACCACAGAAGTTGACGAATGGCAGACAAAAACATATGATCACCACAACCACAAAAAACTAAGAACAAAGAAACATGAGACTTCAAGCAGATAAAGTCAAAGAAACTAAAGCATATCTACTTACAAAAAAGAATATTGTTGGAAAGACATCAAGCAACCTAGATGACCAACCCTTAGGGGTAGGTTGTTGGGATCACGTGTAACTACTATCAAGTGTCGGTCATTAAGTTTGTAATAGGTTACTAATTAGGATTATACGTTTGTAATGATAGCTAGGCTTATGTAGTAAGACCATAGGCCTATGCAAGGCCCTAAACGACCTAAAGGTAGGGACTAGTAGTGTTTCCTCTTAGGAGGGTGTTGGATCTTTTCATTTTATGCTTAAACCTTTCTTATTATTTTGCGTGAAAAATCCGACCATCTCTTTCCCTTTCTCTCATCATTATTACGTTTAACATACTTATGTTATCATCTTATGGTGACCTAACAAATGTCTACGGAGATTATTCACTATTATTTATTTGAAGTTGAAGTGGAATTTCACGGTCGCGTGTACTTAGTATCTTAAAGTATCGGGGTTATTTTGATTCATGATTCTTTGAGATCCTTCTTAGAGCTTTTATTCATACAAAATATAAAGACTTGATTTGTCTAGTTATACCTGATGTAAGGAGTTACGTTGTTGTACTCACAGTTTATAGCTATCACTTTAAAGGAGTTATGTTGTAGTGCTCAAGTGTCACAAAAAGCTGTGAATAATCAAGAGATGTTCATATACAATTAAGGATGGTTGGATGGGTATATGATTCCCTACCTTTATTGAAATTCTCGGTATTGGTTCTTAGTCAGACAATAGTGCAAGTTTAAGTCAAAAGTTTGGGTTATTTTACTTCACTCTCAAGTTCATCATATTGGGTTTTCTCCATCAATAGTCACTACAAAGAGCCGACAGAATGATAATGGGGACAGTTAAGATTTAGTTGACAGGAGTATCAAACAGTAAAGATGTTATCAGTAGTTGAGTCTCACGGGATAATATTTTATGGTGATTCACACTTGTTTGATTAATTGGACATACACGGTTACGCTGATTTCAGATGCATCGTAAACATAGTAAGTATGCTACCGATACAATAGAACTAATGCATCAGTTTTAAGACCTCCGAAGAAGTTTTACAATACTTCTAGGCAGTGTACCTAACCGTTGTAGTTTAGTATAGATAAGACTCGGGGGCTTGATCGTTCTCTAGGGGAATAGTGTTGGGAAGGTCGAGATGTATGACGAATAGGTTTAAAGTGAGGGATGATTCTTTTTGTATTTTTATATTTTATGAAAGGAAAGTAAAATCTCGGTATTTGAATTGGGGGTTTGATTATCAACTACTTAAACTAATATTCAAACTAATTAAAATTAATAATTAAAACTAATTGCAGAAAAGTAAATGAGATTCTTATGATAGGTAAAAGCATGTTTACTTAGATTTCATTACTCCCTAGTTATCTCCTATTGATTAGTCGAATTGTCACATCCTTGTTTATTTGGCACATTGTATTCCGTTAGTCGTAGGGAGGTGCCTAATGCCCTATCTCTATTAATGTATTGATCTCCTCTAAGAAACCGGGATCATCAAGTAACCTAAGTTATCTCCCCCAAATCTCCTATTATCAAAAATCGCAATTCACGCAATAAACACAACGAAAAGTCTACTAGTGCACTCTAAGACATAAATACGTTGTTTAGTACGTTCATGCTCGCAACACTAAAGGAAGAAGCAAGTTTTCCTAACCTAATGTGTAAAAACCATTTAAACAGGAGATGACAATCAATAGTTAAAAACTAAGTTTCATTACATCTAAGCAAACACTATGTTAAATTAGCTAGACATGTTAAAGATAAAGAAACAAGTAATCATAATCAAGCATGAATCAAACATAATGATAGAAGAGATTAATAGACTTATCTTTTATTCATAGAGGGTGTTCTAACCCTAAAAATACTATAAAAACTAAATAAAAATCGTACACCAAAGTTACTCTCCAATTTTGCTCACTTAATGCAGAAAATTCTAAAACTATATATAGATTTACAGTTGCGACAACGCAACTTTATAGCTGTAAAACCATCAGGTCGCTGCCATTAGGGTTTCGTCTATTCTAAGTAAGCATTGTGACGGGGTCACTTTGCAACTTCAGACGCCGTCCAGAAATATCTAGTGCCGTCCCTCTTTGATTATTCTGGATCGTCACGTTATAATTTTGGTAGAAAATTCCAGCTCTTTTAACAAGTGAAGACGTCAATTGTTACTTCATAACTTTTTCACTGAGCTATCTCTAGTAAAATCTAGGCTATTTTGGTATCTCCGTTTGTAAGTGACGGCGTCACCTTATAAGTTGTAACGCCGTCTAGTGCTCTTTTCCAGACTTTTATATGACTTGGTTGTTTTCTTCAAATTTTCATCCCTTATCATACAAATATGCATGATTTCCAGCTTTTGCTTTCAAAGTACCTAAAAAGTAAAAAGGAACGAATTTAGGAAATAGTTTGTTAGGTCACTAGTTTTACAAAAACAAGTAATATAGAAAGAGATAAGGCGATTGAACAAGAACCAAACACACACACACACGATAATATATGACCGGTTATGCGTAGGATTATGTGAAGGAGAATAACTTGAACAACCAACCCTCAAGTGAGGGTTTACATAAGGTATTTATAGGAGGAAAGCTAGGGCAACACTCCTAGTTTCCATCCTTTCTTTAATGGACATGGGCCTAAGCTCATGGGCCTTCTACATAAGCTTAAGGCTAATAACAAACATAAAGGCCATAATAAGCTACCTATTACATAGTAATGACTAACACTTGAATTATAGTTTAGGAGTGATTCCAACAATCTCCCCCTCAAGTGTTGGTGATGAACGGTGAAGGCGTTGATGTAATAGTAGCTCTGATGTCTTCTGACATTCTTCTTTCTTGTGAGAAGAATTGCCTTGATTCGAACAATCTCCCCAGTGTAGAGAAATTGTCTTCTTTGAACGGTTATGCTTTGAAGTCATCTTTAACTTTGTTCTTTGATCATTGTTCTTTGTGATGAAAGTGATAGTATGTTGTTGTCTGCATCAAGTCTGCCTCAGGTCTGCTTCGCTGCTACAGTGTCTCCACGTCATTCTTCAACATGCTCACACGCTCTTTGACGTTTGGAATTCAATACTGATGAAGTTCTTTAAGTCTTTAACTTTGTAGATTCTTTGATTTGACAAAGAATCATTCTGACTGTTGTGTTGCTTTTGGATAGAACTTCCATTAGTGATGATGTTGGCGTGAGCATGAGAAGAATCTGCATGATCATCCTGCTCCGGAGCTTCCATAAGAAGAAAACATTTAACACGGTTAGTAATAAGCGGATTCCGGCCCTTACAAGTTTGAACTTTGAGAGTGTTAACAGCATAGTGTGAAAACACAACTCTAATTCTTACAAAGGCCGTTCCTGAACTGTAGTCCCACAAGTGAGATGACGCGATGTACCGAAGTACATCTACAGTTCAGATGAGTCGCTGAGGTACACCGAAGCATCACCTCACGACTGTAGACCGTTTGAGACACACTAAGCGTAATCCACGGGGAGTTACCGAGGTGACCTCCTGTCAGGGCTGTTTGATGTTGACCCTGGCAAGAGTTTCTACTCAATCACTGAGGGTCACAAATGTGAACCTCTCATAAATGTTCTCGACAGATTGCTAAGATCTGTGAAGGACTCGATATGAACCACTGATAATCTTATTTGTTGATCAACAAGTGATGAGATGTCAAGTGTACCTAAGAGATCTTTTGATGAATCTCGTGGCTCTAGACTCAATAGTGCATTTTGGTTTTCCTGAGCGGAGACTAGGGAGAGGGTCTCCTTCTTCAATACCAGCGATCTCTAAGAGAAAGCCAATAGTTTACATAGGGTTCCCTGTGAGAATGAAACAAGTTTCTGTAGAGAGAAACTTGAGTGGCTAAGAAGGTTTAGTGCATGCGTCACTGGGTCCATGACGACTTTTAATCTTCAATACCGGCGTCACTAAGTGACAACCAGTAGCATATGAATTGAACCCGGTGTCTGCCCTAAGTTGAATAATTTGGAGGGCTATTTCTTTTCACCCTTTTCTTTGCATTTCTTTTTAATTCTTCAACTCCTTCTTTCTCCGATTCTCATTTTCTCCTTTTTATAATCATACCTAAGGACTTCTAAGTACTAACTATTTGTGATGTCCTTGGGTAGATCCTTCCGGCTCTGGCGGATCATATGACGGTTATACCTAACCTTAGTCACCTTATCACTCCATGACTAACCTATGTTGCCATAAAACCAATTTTCAAGAAAATCTCTCAAAGGGTTTGTAAATGAAAAACATGTTTGAACCACTGTGAGAGATAAGATTTTGCATAAATACTCCCCCTCCACATGTGCTTAAGAGTTTTAACGGTTATATGCACAGTGAAGAAAGAGCGCGCACTTTTTGAATTGATCCACTCAAGATAGACAATCCCCCGCGAGACACGGTTACATTGCATAGTTAAAGAGTTGCATTGTCAGCTTTTAGGTGACAACTAGCTCTAATAACTACCTTGAAGGTGTAAACAAACCTCGAAAGGTTGTCAAACCCGTCAGAGTTCATGTCTACCAAGAGTTTCTCGAATGGTACATTCTACTCGGACAAGTCCTTTGCGAGACACGTTTACATTACTAGCGAACTAGCTTGAAATTATTACCCGTCCAGGATAAGTCTTTTCGAGTTACTAACAGTTTAGTACCGTCAATTCGTTGGTTAAGTCTATTACACAAGGATTCATTTGCATTTACACAACATATTTCTTATAACATAATTTTCTCCCCCTTAAAAATGGCATATCAAATGTTATTTTTGAAAAGTTGACAATAAATATGACCATTTCGAGTGTTGCGGGAAGATGACCACTATGAACAATTTGTGAACAAAGTTTTAATTCAAATACTCCCCCTCAACAAGTGATATAAACGGTTGAGGTTTTGAAAATCATACGGGGAAGTACTTGTCCTTTTGAGCAAAACCTTGAAAAATGAAAGGTTTGATAGGTTTTACTCAAAAGTAAGAAGCTTTTGCTCCTTTTATAAGGATTGTGGCACTGAAGCGTACCACAGGGTCCTTTCTTGACAAGAACGGGTTGTACACTGTTATGTGTGCACAAGCCATAGACATATATAATCACACATCCAAATGTAATAATCAAGGAAACAATTCAAGGGGTACCAGGAAGTGCAGTGATGTCGCCAGGAGTGCGAACAGGGCATTGATAGCCAGTGATGTTGATCCTGGGTCGACCACCAACAAAGCTTTCCAAAGTTCTGAACTGATCCCTTCGAAACAACCTTTCATCAATCATTCTGATGATTCTCCTCACATCCCTTCGATCCTGAGAATTCCATCGCTTAAGAGACCCAATCTTGTGACGTATGTCCTTCAACCTATATGTCATTCCGTCCCTAACCATCTTCAAAGTGTGATCCCCAAACTTGTGAAGTTCACTACATGCCATTAAGCAATTTCTTTGTAGTTCACTACAGTAAACGACGCCGAAAGGTTTGCTGATGAGTGTATATTGTGAGAGCTGGTTGATGTCGGGAAGATCTAGCTGAGGTGGTGTGAAGTTGACACGGGTCTGATAAGATTCAACTGCCAGCTGAATATCTTCTACACGTTCCTTGATGACTATGCGTCTGATGAAGATGAGCAGTGACTTGATGAATTCACGTTGTACTTCTGTTGAAAATTACCTCATGCGACCCTGTACTTTGGCAAGGTACATGTCTTCAATGTCGTTGATAGACAAATTCTCAAAGTCAGCCTCAGAGAATGCATAATCTTTTTCATCTTGTCGTTTGACCACGATATTCTTTAGGAAAGTGTAGTCCCATTTAGATGAAAGAGCAACGTGTTTGATGGGAACGATATCCTTAGTACTGAACACTGCATGTTGAGACTTTTGAACCTGGCAGCTTCGGCAGTAGATTCTTCAGCGTTCCGGCCAATGATGAATCCCGTACAATGCATCGCGGTCATATGCTTCCACTTTGTCGGAACACAAGTGATTGGCACGTTCCTCGATGGCTATGCAGTTTGAGTATATGGCTGCAGGAAATGGAAGTGTCAAAGATGTAGCGTATTTCCTTGATCCATCGCCACCGTGTAGAAGAAATTCCAAGTCTTTGTTGAAGAAATACCGTAATGGAATCCTAGGTTCATCTGGTTGGCCGATCGTTGGTAGTGGTTTTGACCAGTCGGTGTAATATGGAGGGTTGTCCCGTTTAGTGAAGTCGACGTTTGCTTCTGGGTTGAGCCAATCCATGTTGTTAGACATAGCTCGAGCAATGTTTTCAAGGTGATATTCAACCTCGATGGCACTTTCTGAGCTATCTTTCCACAGTTGAAAAGCTTCATTCTTGATTCGCCTCAACTCGGATTTCATCATCTTCTTCACATGGAACTTTTCTTGCATAATCTTAGCATGCTCCAATGTATTACCGTCTACCAGATCTTGACCTTCTTCAGGGTAGGGAGTTGAGTTAACAAGTGTAGAGAACCATTCAAATTCCTCTGTTTTATCGTTATCTAGCCATGATACGACGTCGGCCATGGGCGCCTTCTTCTTCTTTTGTTTTGGCCTAGATGAGGATTCTGGTTTCTTAACTTGTTTGGGAGAGGTGGGTTGTTGTAGGGGCTCAAGGACCTCTTCATCGTCACCACCCGTATACTCAAAGTGATCACCGGTTTTCTGAGTCAGGGGTGGTAACTCGGAATCGTCCTAAGGTTTATCTGTAGAAGAACGAGGAGGAGATCTTTGTTGAGTAGGAGTCCGTTGGAGAGGAGGTAACATAGAAGATGATTCACCAGACTTCTTCTGACGTTTAGCTTTATCATGCTTATCCTGATCCTTATCTTCATCGTCTCTAGGACGTTTAGGCCTTTCTGCTTTGAATCTACATGCTTCTTTGAGTTGGTAGTCCAGTAATGCTTGAAACAGCTTTCCTTCATCAGAATTAAATGTCCCAGATCGTTTAGACATTTGTGTGACAAGCTTGGCCACCAATTCATTATCCGAGAAAACTACAGGATCAGATGGATTGATTGTGACAGTTAAAGGTGTTGATCTTATAGTTTGCTTGGCTATCTGCATAAGATTCGGATATAGTTGTCTGGTAAACATCTCCTTTGTGACTTTAGGAACGATATCCAGAAGGTACTTGTTAGTATAACCTTCGATCATTTCGTTCAGTTCCTCTTGACGATGACTTTTGATGAACTCCTGTACGAATTCCCTTTCTTTCTGCATCTTGTCATTCTCATCATTTAAGTACTGTATTTGGTCAGCAAACCAATTTAGTTTTCTGTAGAGCACGTTCTTCTTTCTGACTTGTTGGACAGCTTTCACAATACTTTCATGAGCATGAGAAATCCAAGATCGAGGTGGTTTCTTCACAGATTTGGACGTAGATTTGGTTGATTTCTTTGATGGTGGTGGTGAGGAATGAGATGAAGAATCTGATGAGGAGGAGACATGAGGAGACTCGGGGTCCTTGGGCGGTTCAGAAGTTTCCTTTTGTGACCGTGTAGGACTTTCCAGAAGCAGCTTGTCATAATCAACATCTTTATCTTTCTCAGACTTCTCAGTTTCAGGTTTCTCAAACTCATATTCGATAGTATCCTCCACAAGCTTTTGTTGTTGCACAAGAGTGGTGGCACCAGATCCCTTATCGGGTCGATTAACCGCATCAGGATCTGGTGAAGAGTGGGCAGCACCACTTGATCCTCCGGGGCCACCCATTTGGTCTTTTTCAAATTCTTCAGCTTTTTGAAGGTGTCTGACGATTTTAAACTTCTTCCTGTATGATTTATCCAGTTGCTCTTCATCACTTTCTGAGCTTTCTTCATATGGCACAAGTACAGGAGTCTTCCCTTTGCCATGTTCAGCTGGAGGACTAGGAGGTGTCGGTACTAATGGAGTGTCATCCTTTGCAGTTTCAGAGTATGTAATCTCTTCTTCTGATTCAGTACCTTCAGAGCTTTCGTCCACAAGCTTTCTTTGCGGTTCAGGTGTGGGAATAGGTTCAGCTTCCTTTACGGGAACAATCCTTTCACGAGGAGGATTCCTTTTGGGAAGCTTCCTATAACTTTCAGAACTTACTGCACTTCCAGCACTTCCTCTTCTGGTTCTCCGAGTAGGAGTTCCTGAAGGTTTTTCATCAAGATGACCAACTTTGCCTTCTTTTACTGCTACTAGATACCTTTTGTACGTTTCAAGCTTCTTGAGTTCTTTAGATAGAAGGTGATCAGGCTGCACGGCACCCAGCTTCTTAGTTGTCGATTCTTTGATTCTGATAGAAAGGATAGGTTCGGACAACAAGTCGTGATTGTCGGGGTCATTGAGCCTCATGGGGATATCAGGATTAAGTCCAAGTGCTCTCTGGATCAAAAGCTTTGTGTATCTGACATAGGGAATCTTTGAGCCAAGCTTCTTGTGAAATAGCATCATGTCCTCCCATATCAGTGCTTCGATTTTGATGTCCTTCTTATTGATCAAAGACCAGAAGATTTGTAGTTCCATGAGCTTTGGATGCTCATAACCACTGTCACCACCAGAAACAGACTTGGTAATGATGATGTAGAGGGTTCTCCACGGCTGAGGAATGTTCTTAAGCTCCACGTGAGAATGCTTAGTAATAATCCCCGAAGCTTCATCATAGCCAATGTCAAGAAGAAATTGCAGAACTGTCTCTTCAGTAGGTGTAGCAAAGAAGTCAGTTGGCTCGATTTCAGGAATGAGAAGAACAGCTCGTAAGTCTGCATGAGTGATGGTGACTTGTTTGTGATTAAGTTTCACAGTCACTGCACTTTGACCTGTGATCCTCTGCATAGAATTCCAGAATTGCTGAATGTAGATTTCCGGTACAGTAGCAGAGTGTGAGAGCATGTTCTGGTAGGGATGATTCCTTAGAATATCCACAGCAATGAGACAAGAAGATTCTGAGCATGTGAGGGTTTCAAAGTCAACCCTAAGGTTGTTCTTTCCAATCTTTCTAGGATAGCCATTGGGGAAGATGTCAGCAATTGTGAGAACTTCTGGTGCATCCACATTGATTTGAGCAGCCATGTCGTGATCTGAAATAACATTAGCCAAAAGAACCAACATATCGAAAGACATAATGTTAGTCAACAGAAGGTTTTATTGTCTAGTTATTGAATGTACAGTGTCAATGATTGTTACGAGTCCTAAGTCACTTGTTTGTCCAATAGTTCAATGACGTAGTGAAATGTTTCGTGAGTTAGTTAACTTTAAGTTTTAAAGTTTATGTTATCACTTATAGTTCACAACATATCAAACGTTTAAGTTTATTAGTGACATTATTGGATTCGTTACGATATGATTTGTTTATTAACAAGTTTGTACGCGTAACAATTCATAATGAAGGTCAATCCAGGCATAGGCGTAGATTGGAAAAGTTAAGCGTAAACAGTAATGACATACGCGTAGGCGAAAGCTTATGCGTAGGATCCTAACTTACGCGTAAGAAAAGTTACGCGTAGGAAAGGGGGACCTTAAGCGTAGAGCTTACGCGTAGGCGTATATAAACCTTACGCGTAAGGCTTACTCGTAAGAGTAGACCTTATGCGTAGAGGTCACTGTTTACTCATATCCTTTACAGGATATGCGTAGTCTGATTGTAGAACCTTATGCGTAGACGCTACGCGTAAGATTATTCTTACGCATAACCTTCTACGCGTAAGGTGATCCTTATGCGTAGAGATTCAATGACCTTGATTCAGAGTTTTACGAGTAGCAAGCCTGAAATAAAATCATCTTAACACATATATTCATTCTAAAATCAAATCATGGCATGAGAGCTTGTAAACATTTATGCGTAGAAACACTTACGCGTAGGTCAAAACCCTAAGGGTTATGAATTACGCATAAGAGTTTTAACCATAGGATTAGCACCAATTCAATTCTGGTAGGTCATGAATGTTATGAGAGTCTAATAACGGAGTTATAACATCTAAATCGTGGTGAATCAAAAATACCCAAACTCAAGAACTTTAAACCCCAACATCCAATTTTAAATCAATGAGAGTTTCTGGGTGGTTATAGAGCCTGGAAACCTTTAATTCAACATGATATGAGTATCTCACAATAATCTTTTTGACCAGAAACATAGACATTTGAAAAAACCCAAAACCACGCATAAACCCTAATATTTGAAAACCCATCAATTCGTGTTTCTGGGTGGATTTTGATGATAAAAAAGATATCAATGATGTTTTAAGAACGTTTTGACATAATTCTTATAACCACAAACACCCTTTTATGATTTGGTGTTCTTGCGCTTACGCGTAAGACACAAAAGTGACTATATCTTGAGATTAAACCGTTGGATTTTTGAAAGATTCAAAACCATTGCTTAAAAACTTGTTGTAAACACGAAATCACTTACAAATTGATGATCTGAAACACGGATTTGTCAAACAATTTTGGTTCGTAGATGATATTAGGTGAAGTATTAAATGTGATAGAAGTAAATGAGGTTGGTGGGTATTTTATTTAAAATAACTTTAAAGTTTTGACAGTTTTGGTCCCTCCACCTTTTCCTTTTGCATACAAAGCCATTTAACTTCCATTTTGGTTACCAAACAAAGATTTTAAGAAAGAAACTTGACGACACTCCCCCTCGACTTAAGAAATATTGAAAGGTTATTAATTTTAGTCCGAGAAGTGTCAGTGAACCAGAACATTTATCACCGTTGCAAGTACACAGATGTTTTGAAACAGTTAAGTGATACTTTTCTCCCCCTCAACACTTGATCGGAAAAATATTGAATTTTGAAAGATTAAAGTGTTGACGGAAGAAATGTACTTGCCATGTTGAAAGAAAATTAGATTAGAAGAATATTTTTGTTGTTTTATCAGGTTTTATATTTTTGTATTTTGTTTTTGAAAAATTATTTACAAAAGAGATTTTGGTGTTTGACAGGTTTTTAAGACTGTTTTAAGAGGTCATCCAATTCCTCTTGAGTCAAACACCTCATACCAATCCGGTGGACCAACTCATTAAACCTAGCGGGAGGCAAGGCTTTGGTGAGTAGATCTGCCAATTGGTATTCAGTACCCATGAAGTATAATTCAACAGTACCCTGTTCCACGTGGTCCTTGATGAAATGATAACGAAGATCGATGTGCTTTGATTTCGAGTGCTGAACTGAGTTGCACGAGATCACAATGGCACTCCGATTGTCGCAGTACATCGAGATTCTGTCAAATACGTAACCATAGTCTTTGAGTTGTGTTCTCATCCAGATGACTTGAGCACAACACGCGGACATGGCTACATATTCCGCTTTGGTTGATGACAGCGATGTACAATCCTGCTTCTTTGATTGCCAAGACACCAGTTTATCACCAAGAAATTGTAGTGCTCCTGAAGTACTTTTCCTTGAGTCTAAGCATCCTGCGTGGTCAGCGTCTGAAAAAGCGATTAGTTCAAAACCAGAATCCTTCGGATACCAGATCCCCAAGTTAATGGTTCCCTTGATGTATCAGAGGATTCTTTTAGCCTCAGAGAGGTGGTTTTCAGTTGGTCGCGACTGATAACGGGAGCATAGATAAACGGCAAAGACAATATCAGGTCTGCTAGCTGTTAGATACATGAGAGACCCAATAATACTTCGGTATTTGGTAGGGTCCACTAATTTCCCATGTAAATCAGCGTCTAGCTTCTTGGTATGAGTCATTGGTGTGGCATAAGTATCACAGGTTTTCATTCCAAATTTGTTACCCTTTAATCACCTGGGATGGTTTATGGCTTCATAATAACCCAGAGAGTACATAGATTGTCGATCGTCTGGACTATAACAGAAACGGCAAATAGATACGAGGGCAATAGTCAGCGCTGGTTGACTTTTGGTGGAGAGACTCCGATTTTCTTAGGAGACTATGTAGTTCCCTTGGTAATTGAACCCCTAGACCATAGGCTTCCTAAGACCAAAACTTGATTAGCGAAAAAGTCTGCGACTGGTGCGTCCTACGAATCTGAGTTCCTTTTCATGAAGTCCTCGTGATGTTAAAGAACCACTATTTGACCACAGAACCGTTAGTTTCTTCGTCCTAACATGTAGCGACAGTAGTTGGTTTCGCCTTATACATCGGTACAGGCGCACAACACGAGTTCAGTAGACCTACTCTTGTG